>OY769906.1:3623718-3933718 GCA_963669185.1 Dyspetes luteomarginatus
GCCCAAGAGGTAGAGGGAGGATGGAAGAAAGGGAAAACACCAAGGTGGAGAAACAGGAAAGAGAGGGAAGCTTCGTAAAAAAAAAAACGGAGAGTCGCGTGGCAAGAGTTTCTCAAGGAGAAGAAATTAAGATGAGAGCTTGCCAAGAGAGACAGAGATAGAAAATGTAACCGATACTTCTAAAAATAAATTCTTGAATGTAGCGCGACATCTCCCGGAAATGCACCGGTATTAAACTTTACGGAAATAATTTTTCTTGGTAACAAATCATCGATAGTTCTCTTTTGTTGTTCCAATCATGAATTTATGAGGACAAATACAAAATTTCGTTGAGGTTTACGTTACGAATGAGGATAAATTTGATTCTCTCAACAGTGCTTTGAAAATTGTGGGGAAGTCGGACAAATCGGAGGATCCCCCCGCCACGTCGAGCTTGTAGCGGCACCCACCATGTCGCTCGGACAGGAAGAGGGAGGAAGAAGGGAGTGAATGATGAAGAGAATGAGAGGGAGTGGAAGAGTCAGGGATATATATAGCGAAGAGAGAGAGAGAGAAAGAGAGAATGACTGTCAGGAAGGGCAGGAGAGCCACTCGCGGGTGGTGATTGTGGTGGTAGCGGCGGTGGTGGTGGTGATGGCGGCGGTGGTGGTGGTGGTGGCGGCGGTGGTGTGGGATAGCGCGTGTGGAGGAACCAAACTCTCCCACCCCGCATGCGAAGTTGCCCTACCTCTGCCCCAAGAGTAGCACATTTATGTCAGTACTCGCCGCCACCACCATTGCCACCGCTGCTGCGCCTTTATGGGCTTGTTCCGGGAGCAGGGAGGATCATTCCTCTCTCCAACAAGCCGAGGCAGAGCGCTCTGCCAGAGATTGATAAATTGACGGAAGTGAGGAATATGTATGGATTTATATCAAGGACATACAGATATATCGACAATTCCAAATACTTAGATATATATATATATATATATGATGAATAGATTAATAATCAAGAATATATAGATATACGACGAATAGAGTAATAATCACGAATATATATATAGATATATTCACGAGTATGTATGTACATATATATAGCGATGATTATATAGTTTTCTCACAAATTGAGACAGACAAGCAAGAAAGTTAAGGACGTGTGAGCAGCCAACCAACCCCACTCAACAAGAAAAGGATATACAGATATATCGACAATTCTAAATATTTAGATATATCAGAAATATATATATATATATATGTATATATATATGACGAATAGATTAATCATCAAGAATATATAGATATACGACGAATAGAGTAATAATCACGAATATATATATAGATATATTCACGAGTATATGTATGTACATATACAGCGATGATTATATAACTTTCTCACAAATTGAGACAGACAAGCAAGAAAGTTAAGGACGCGTGAGCAGCCAACCAACCCCACTCAACAAGAAAAGCTTGAAACGGAGCGAGAGAGAGAGAATATCTGCCACCACCAGAGAATTGCTCCTCGGGGGTAGGAGTTGGACAAGTGAGCTTGAGCCACGTGGGGAAGAAGAGACGTAGAGAAGAGGAGGGAAGTGGATCTCTCTGTGTATTCCACCACCGGCGCGGGGGGGACGGCGGAGGGGGTCGAATGTGCTCTAGGTGGGAAAAGCGGGTAAGCTGCTGTGATGGGGTGAAGAGAGAGGGAGATTGAGCGAGCCTAGAAAGAGAGGACCGCGGAGCAGGCAAACGCAGCTCTCGTTCAAGTGTGTTGCAGTCAGTCGGGCTTTCTCTCCTCGTGGGGGCGGGGGAATTGCTCAAGATCGAGATTCTCGCTAGGTGAAAAAAGCTCTCCCTGAGTCACGTAGACGACGCAACGAGATTTACGCTAGGATAAAAGCCTTTGAGTCTAAATTATCGGATATTTAACAACCAAAAAGTTTTCAAGTTATTTTTATCTCATAAAAATCGTAAATATCCGTTGGATCGAATTTTTTTTTTTTTTTCGGTTCAAATTTCGCGCGCTTTTGATGCTCATCTCGACTACCGGTAAGGATATTTGAATTTGACGAAAAGTGAGAAGGGAAAGGGGCATTGAGTGCTAAATTTCGTATCCCAAGAAGGTTTAAGAGTTCAAGCTACCCCAGTCAACGTTAACTCGTTTTTTTTTTCCAAGGGCTGTTCCCTACAATTCCCTTTCTCTCGCGTGCCTCGCGAAGAGGGAGTTTTGCCACCACGAGGACGACAGAGAGAAACGGGGGACGAATATCCACCACTGGCGGGAGCGAGGACGTCGGTGGCTTTGCCACCACCGACGTCGACGACCAGGAAAATCAACGTGGCGCGTTGGGAAGGGTGGCCTATATATATGGACAATTCTGCCCAACGGTGGAACTCTCCTCTCTCTCTCTCTCTCTCTCTCTGAGGGCGCTAAGCTTTGCGGAGGCGGTAGAGAGATCCACGGCTTCTGTCGGGGGGCAAAACGCCAAGAAAGAAGGGAGAATGCAACGTTGACGTTCCTATATATATATATATATAGTAAAACGTTTCCATCGTCCCTCTTCTCGCATTATTCCCATCTCTCTCGCTCTCCCCTTCAGAAAACATCGCGCTCTCTAGTCTGTTATGCCTACTGGCGTATTCTCTCTCTCTCTCTCTCTCTCTCACACACACACACACACACACGCAGCGCTGCGCACTCTTTGGGTGCCAGGGAGTAGTCAGGCAGGGCGGAGGGGGGTATTTCGAATCGGGAGAGGACACACCGTGGGAGCACAAACTCTTCGGCGGGGGGGAGGGGAGCAAAATCCGAGAGAATTTCTGCGAGTGGGAACTACCAACGACGTAGACGACGTAGACGAGAACCGATGACGATGGGGGTAGAGAACCAGAAAGAGAGAAAGAGAAAGAGAGAGAGAGAGAGAGAGAGCCCTTGGGGCTTTGTAACGTCGAGAGCACCCGGGAGTCTCGAAAAAGGCCACCGACGAGAGTTTTCGTGTCCACTGTCGTCGAACCGTCGCGCAAAAGATACATGTATAAAAGTGTGAAGAAAAAACCGTTGCGCGGGTTTTTTTTTTTTTGAAATATTTATTTTTATTTTATTTATTAACACATTGTATAAAAAAAAACTCGGTAAACTTTGTAACTTACGGATTTGATTGGATCGACGCGAATGTACTGTGAATTTTTTCTCTTTCGCGTCATTGGATTCGTGATATATATATATTTTTTTTTCGTTATCTCTCCACTAGGAGCAATTTTTCCAATTTTCTCGATTTTACGAAGATATTCTGTCTATGTAAAATTTGGATTTTTCTTGAAAAAAAAAAAAAAAAAAAAAAGAATGAAAAAAAAAAAAAAATTTTGAAGAAAAATTGGACGCGGTTAGAGCGCCTGAATTGCTACGATGCCGCGCCACGTAGTTACCCGAATAACTGAGGGAGCGTCGAGAGAGAACGTCACGGGCCTTATGCCACGACAAGACGCGCATGTCGTAATGGCGGCCGACGCCGTTCGCTTTGCTTGCGTTGAAGCTCGCGAGAAATGACGCGAATACAAACTACGCTCGACTCTACTGAATATTCCTTTGCCATTAATTATCGTACAGTTTTTTTTTTGTTTATTACGTTTCAAGCTGATACGATGGATATGAATATACATATGATGGCTTTAGGTTCGATAAAACATGAGAAACGTGTTTTGTACATTCGTCAACCGAACTCTGCTTGTACAGTCTGGATGGAAAGTACAAGTCAGAGCTGAGCCGTCTAAAATCACGCCGTGACGCATTCGAAAGAAACTGCGCAGTTAGCTAGGAATAGTGTACGTATGTATGTGTATATATATATATATATACATACAGCACTGACATTTTTTTCTCAATACTTTGCACGATTTGGTTAATTTTTTTTTACAGCGATTCTCTTGTTGCGTCAGAAATAGTAAACAGCGTAACGATTGCAGCGGGGCGTTGGCCAAGGTTAAAAAGAACAAAAAGTAATAAGAATTTTGAGGACATGTCAGCGATAGGAAATAGAGGGAGCGAGAGAGAAAACTCGGCGGCCATGATACCCGTTGGAAATCGTGTCACGAGCGTTGGCGTTGCGCGGCCAACGTACCGCTGCACGGCAACAGCCGCGCCACGACGAAGTAGTCCCTAAGACAGTTGGCCTCTTTCTCATCGTTGTGCCACGAACGAACGCTTGCGAATGACTCGATTTTCCACCATCTACTAAAAATAAGCTTGAAAGATTCCTCTACCGGGGATACAAACATACACAAACACACATTGAAAGTGGGACACATAATCACAACTCCCACCCTCGTTCTCTCCCTCTCGTCCGAAGTTTCTCCCAGGTTTCCACCCGATTTTGTCGTGAAACAAAGCTAGAGAGAGAGAGAGAGAGAGAGAGAGAAGCGGGAGAAAAGCGGTTGGGAGAAGGCGCAAGTTTCGCACTAGGAAGGGACGCTCAAGATGGCGGAAGCTGTTCGCAAAAATTATTCACAATAAACTTAACGATAATAGTCCTGTTAAGCTTGGGAAATACATCCCCTAACAATTTTAGAGGGTTGTAATTACTCTCGATATATAAAAAGTCACTGATGTTAAAGTCTCAGGGTGTGTAAAGCTGTACAGCCTGATCGCGTGGTAAATTCAAAGTAGAGAAGAAATAAAGGCGGGGTGACTCCATATCGCGGTTGGAAGGAGACTCACGAGAGGAGCAGCCATATATATATATAATTCGTTATACATGAGCAATATAGAGAACACGGGGATAAAGCACATCAGGGAGAGTAAACCTCTGGCTGGTGTGCCTAGAAGCAATAGAAGCATAAAGCCAAAGCTCAGGAGCCAAACACACGAAGCAAAGCGGTAGAAAAGCAGAGATGTGCTTGGCCAACGGAGGGGCCAACAAGCTCTGCGGGGCAAAACCGCCGTAGAGAGAGAGAGAGAGAGAGAAGAGAGCCTCTCTCGGGCACACGGGGGCACCCACCACCACGCAATTTCCAACCCCACCAGACTCTCAACCACTGTCCGCACCTCCAACCACCCCACCAAAGAGCCCCGGTTGAAAATCCCCCGAGAGAGAGAGAGAACCCAAGCGGTTTCGTACCCGGAGCCAGCAGCAGCACGTCGAGGGCCCCGCGACGATTTTAGTGTCTTGGGGTGGGTGCTGCTCTCCTCTGTGACTGTTTCGCGGGTTTCTCTCTGTGTCTTCCGACTTTATCATTACCTTCTTGATTTTTGTTTTTGTTTTCTACACGTCGCGCACTAAATAATCGGTGACAATTGACGCTCGGAGACGATTAAAAAGATTTTTCGATCGAATGTGAAACAAAAAAAAAACACCAGGTGAAAAAAAAAATGACGCTATACGACGACAATGTGAGAATTATAATTTTGAGACGTGATCCGAGCCCGATGAGAGTTCAACACGGAATAAAGTTGGTATACATGTATTTCTCGGGAACGAACGTAGAACAGCGGCGGCGTCAACGATGACTTTGGCATGTGTGTGTGTGCGTGTGTGTATGCGTGTGTGTTCGTCGTATGTGCAGGGAGTTTGGCACTAGATTTTTTAGACCCGTAAACTTCACTGATGAATTAACGTCAATGAACGTCGTAAAAAAGTAAAATAAAGAAAATAAATTCACGAGAAATTTCAACGTCCTACTTACCGCAAGGCTTTTGCCGTGGCACTGTGGACTCCGTCCGTTCGCGTACTACTGCCGCGAACTCTCGTGTGTCTGCCGCCTCGTTGTATCTCTTTCTCTCTCTCGTTGGCTCGCTTCGTCTCACTCGCTCTCACGTGTATACAATGTCTGTCTTTCTTTCACTGAGCAGCGGGTCTTTCTAGCCCTCGCGCTCACCGTCTCGTTCGCACTCGTGCGCCACTCGTTGGCCGGCGGCGCTGCGGGCAGCACAGCAGGCAGCCTTTACCAGAGCGCGATTTTTCCTATCCTCGATTCGTTCGATCCATTACGGGGAAAAAAAAAAAAACTGGTCATGATGAAATAATTATAGAACAGAAAATTCGAAGGAAAAATTTATTTAATTTATGAGTGCATTTTCACAAAATTAGAGCTCGCCGGAGAGCATTGACGCTGTCAACCGAACTCGCCGCGTAACGGGAGTTTCTTGTAGCGCGCGACTCTTTGGTCGTTTGTGTATGTGTGTGTGTGTATGATCCGCTCGTTGCTCCCAATAATCTCGGTCGAGAGAGTACCGAACGCTCACGACTTTCTCATTTCTACAACGGGGAAAAAAGAACGCGCTCTTTCCTTCTCTATCTCGCGAATTGTGAATGCGTGTGTGTTTCCGTGTGTGTACACGCACGTCGTTCTATCTCAGCTTCGTTTCACGTCCGCTCTCACTCTATCGGCGCTGTTCCCCCCTCTCTCTCGCTCCCTCTTGTTATACCAGCGATCTACTAACGCCGATCTGGCATTCATGTCACGGCTTCGCTCTTCTCAGCTTCCTATCCAAATTTTCAATTTACTGATACGACGTTTTTTTACTTTCTCCCCTTTTATTCCAAAAAGGTAGACGTTTCTAGTATTCTTGCTGGCATTTAACGGAGAAATACTGGCGAATGGAATATTTTTTATTTAAAAAAAAATTCACTCGCATATCACGATAAAAATTGCGACGTTTTTGATTTTTTTTAACAAGCAATAAATGCTAGATAAATGAATGTAAACTCTAATATTTAGGGGATAATTGAAAACGCGCGTATCTTTTCGTCCCGACGCCCGTAGACTATGACAGGGCACTCAACCATTCGCCCCGACAACTGCGAATGAATTCACATAACGGTACATGGCCACCGGGCACGTTACATACGCGCGCGTCTTCGGGTAACCTGGCTTGCTCCTCTTTCTCTCTCTATCTTTCACCGTCTCGCTCGACTCGTTCCTTTCCGGCCATTCGTGCACCGCACTTGGGAATGAGAGCGAGGTAGACGGAGAATGTGAAAAGAAACGCTAACAATGTCGACGAAACGACCAACCATTATACCTAATCCGTTAGTAATGACGTTCAAATAATTGACTGAAAATTTCCCTTGTATGTTCCCTCTCCGATTTTCTTAATTATTACAAATTCATTTTAAGAAATTACTAATTTATACGATGACGCCATTGGTATATTCTATTGCGTAGATCCTACTATGGTAATATATGTGCGCCTATTTTTCTCCACTCTTTTTTTTTTTTTAAATCGTGCTCTCTCGTAAAATGTACGCGTGGATTTTGAGCTATGCGCAAGCGCGAAACAATCCCGTTTTCTGTTACTTCTACAAAACATTTCGATGCTGAAAGTGAAGTTTGAGTGACCTTTTGAGTGTTTTATTACAATGTCGGACAATGTAGCCACGCTACATTTACGTGGAATTACTTCATTGCGCGTTAGTTTAGGGTGAAGGGTGAAGAGAGCAGCGGAGAGTTGTAAAAGTACGAAGCGGTCAGAAACACCTGTCCGTCTTCTGTCTCTGTCTCTCAAGAGAGTAATGTGTAGTTGGTGCATCAGCCACGACTGTAGCCTGAGCGCCACCATCCACTCGATTGTGGCGCCATCACGAGAAGTTGGACGAACCATCAAAAAGCCCGCGAAAATTTGAATTATTAATCATACGAATTTTTCTTTCAGGAAAAAATTGTACGCCAGGAGAATTGAATAAAGAGACAATTGCGTAATCAATCAATACTTTGTTTTCATTTATTCATCGCCACGAGGAAGAACTCACACCGACCCATCGATCTCATCGTCAAATCCATCGCGCCTCTCATTGACAATTATACTTAATGAAAAATATTCATAATTATAATTAATAATAATAGTAAGTATAGATAAATATATTATAGATTCACTATCACGAAAAGAATGTGATAATTTTACGAATCCTTCTCACAATGAAATTTAGTTAATGATTTATCTAGAGTTAAATATATGCAATTCATAAATAATTGATTGATCAGAACGTATTTGGGCAAAGTTGTCATAGTCTCGATCGAACTTTGTTATATACAAAATAATATTGGGGGGGGGGGGGGGGGGGGGGGGGGCGAAATGTCGGAGAAAAACACCGCGAATGGAATATTACTTATAGATCGGAGGGAAAAAAATGTAATTAAAAAAAATAGCATGCTTCAAATCGCGATGTTTTTCAGAGCTGCGATCAATGCTCAGGAACGATAATAGCATTGAAAAAAAAGAAAACCATGAGAGAAATGTCGAAGAAATGATTTTTAAAGATCGCTGAAATTTGGGTGTCTTTGCATTCTCTCGATGTACAAAGAATACAAAAGCTTGTTGTTCTCGTAGTAAAAAGGATTGTCATTTGCATCGAGATCTGGTCTGTACTCGGCACTGAAGTTGCTGCTCCCTGATGGACATCCGTCACAGGATGAAGAACCCTGCGAGGGCTCAGAATGATTAGGAGATGGCACAAAATTTCTGTTTCTCCAGTCAGCATCGCCATTATCAGGATTGGCCGTTGCCTCGCGGAGACTTGAGAGACCGTTTATATGAAGATTGTTGATTCTTTTGCTCAACGGTGTAAACTCGCTGATCTCTTCCTCGGCACTCCGTCCTCGCTTTCTGCAGAAACGAGAGATAACCAAATTTATCTCTCAGTATTCATAATTTTTTTTAATGGAAAAAGTATTCCTCCAAGCGAGAAAATATACGCTACACAAATTCCAAGAGCAAAAAGAAACAAAAGAAAAAGGATTATTTACTTTTGGCGTTGAATAATAGGATTGCTTAAAATCGTGTAAATTATCGACGGTCGATAAAAAAAATTGTAATTCTTTTCTTAGATTCGAAATAAATTTTTTAGAATTTTTGAGACAATGTGGAGCGAGTTGAGCATTTTTTGACGTCCATGCGTGTCACTCAATTTAAGGCAATGGGATAGTAACTCGATCGGTAACAAAAATTGTAATGATTGCCATTTATTACACATTTCGAGAAAATGAAAAGCATAGTGCGATGTGTAATTTAATTCCGCATCCGGTGATGCTTCACATTTGTCCCAAATGACAATCATTCGCAAATGTGGTTGATTCAAAAATTGCAGCCTCCATGCTACTACTCAGTCGGTAACAATAACTGCGTACCAAAATTCTCCTGAACGGTTAATCTTTTGGACAAACAAAAAAGCCACGAACTGCAGCATTGTTATGCGTACTTCGTGGCTCTCTTAGTTTCAATTTTTGTAAGGGAGTCAACACAGCTCTCTCTCGCACCCATGGCTTCCCTGAACTGTTTTACCGACTGAATCGTAGCACATCGCCTTGTAGCATCAAGAATTTTTATTGGACTCAGTCGGTACAAAAACTGTAATGCATTTTTCTCACGGATGGTTGATTCGGTTGATTATTCAGAAAACATTAAATATTTTCTATAAATTGCACAATTTATCATTGTCGTATTTTGCCGAAAAATTCAACAATCTACATAGAAAAACTGATGGGAAAAAAGTTATTGAACATCACGTGAAGAATTTTTAGATCGTAGAGGGAGTAAAGCACCCACGAGACACAATGTGCGAGAGAGCGCCACTAGTCGCGAAACAGAGCTAGAGAGAGACGCACGCAAAAAATTTACTCTCTAACCCCAAAAAATAAACGAATACTTTTTGACAAAAATAAATCTTGCTTCACAATATTTGGGAATCACGTAATTAATATTTTAACAAACAATTCGCATAAAGTCCAAAAACTTTATTCAATTATTCCATTTTTTTAAAATTGAAATAAAACATGTTTAAAAAACCATAAGGGAAAGATTTTTGTAAAATTTAGAAAAATTAGTGTCCTTTTTCCAATAAAATAACGGAGCTGCACATAAATTGTCAAGAATATCCGAATTTTTGAGATTAGCATTATTTTTTTAATTCGGAAAATCATTTGGACGATTATGTCATTCCAGTGAAATGTAAACAACGCACTGACCTGTTGGCTTGTGTCATATTTGCGACTGGGATATTAACAGCCCTCGAGGGCTCTCGCACAACGTCAGTCCTTTCTCGTTCTCAGCATTCTCAATTTTCAATTATTTCTCCTCTCGTCTCCCTTCACAAATTCTCTCAAATTATTGTCACGATGATTTAATTTTTTTTAATTTCGCGTCACGCCTTGACTGCTCCGAAAAAGAGCGTTTTACTACACGATGGCTCGTCCCGAGCCTTGTGTGGTATAAACTTTGTGCCTATTTCCGCAATCGCTGGAGAGTCACCAATGGTTACTCTCGTATTTTTACACCAACGACTCGAAACTCACACGTATCTCTGAATGATCGGCAGAACTTTTCATAGCGTAGCATACACTCCTGCGTTTTTCATTTTATATTGTGATCCTAAATAGTTCGGTCGAGGGCCGGTTGATGGCGCCACGGTTGCTTTTTCAGACAATTTTTTCTTAGTTCAATTTTCTGCCGCTACGAGTGCTGTCGCGTCACCGCTGCTCTATGATACAGAATATTTGGACGATTTCGACTTTATTATCAGCTGTTTGTCAAATAGTCCTTGCGAATTTTACATTCGCGGCACTAACTGTCTCATTTTGCGTTTGCTGTCTGCAAAGTTCTTCATTTATCGATAAAGATTGATCGCTCTTTTGCGTTCCCAACTGACAATGAAAGGAGACTTATGTCCTTGTCATAGCAGTCATCAGCATCATAGCAGTTATCATAGAATCAAATCAGTTTTTCATTCACTTTAGTATGTTAACTGTATTAGTTTCTGGCTAATCGTAAGTGACAAATAAAAACAAATTGGATACACTTAATTTACAATTATATTTTGAAAACATTTTGCGATCTTTTCATTGCGGACAAGAACGTGATGTTTTTTCCACGATATCCGTTGTTGCGTCGTGCGAGAGAGATCAGCGTCCCTCGAACGGGAAAAAAAGAGATAAGCTTGCCCACACAGCTCTCTCCCCGAATTATTTACACGCACACACACACAGAGGGAGGCACTTTATCGCGCAAAAAATGCTCGTGCAGCGTTTGCCAGTCGGTTTTTGTTATTTTACCATTCGTATATCTACATCGAGGGTAAATGTTTTTTTAAATTCTTTCTCGACTGATTACTTATCGGGACATTGTTACAGGCTCAAAAATCGTGTCATTCAATGCTTTGCAGTGTTTAGTTTTTGTTTCTTGTCTCTCATCGCATTACTCCACTTTGTCCCGTAAAATAAGCATAATAACAAGAGTGTAGAATATATATATAGAATAAAAGCTACAATTGTAACTCTGAATCAGATCTGTATCGTCCAGTGTAATTCGATAGGAAATGTGAATCATAGGGGAGGCAGCTAATGTTGAAAAGCAATATGTATGTATATACTTTGCTGTACGGGTCCTGGAATATAATTGACGCTTCGGGTGGGGATCACGACATCAGCAGAGATGCTCCATGCAGTGATTCACTCGTGCATAAAATTTGCATGAACCAACTACGAGTAGCATACTACGCGAGATGGGAAATGGTACATGAGGCAAAGCAAAGAGAACTAAAACTGTATACATATATGTAGTTTAGTTCTCTTCTATATATGTATATATATATACGTTACTAGATTCTTGGTAATGCTCGTGAAATACGTGGAGGAGTCATTCCCGATGACTCACACGTGTGTAAAGCTTTCCAGCTTCGTTCATTCATTCACGATAGCGATGGCTAGTCACGTAAATTCGAAGTAATCCAAACAAATAACTTTTAATGACAATTTAAACTTTTTTTTTTAACCTAACGTACCTGGTTATTTTTTTCAATCTCTGACGAATTTTGAGATGCTAAATAAGGATTTGTTTAATTAACTCGGACTCTGTGGTTTCTATCCGGAAAGTGCGGTTTAGAAATTCCATTCACGAGCAACATTTCCGTATTGCATTAATCATTCGATTCTTTCTCGAAAAAAAACAAATTGAGTGAATCATTTTGAGGTTAAATTTTTCATTCGGCTGATCGAAAAAAAAAAAATGTACCTTTCATATACGCGCAATACGTATGTATATGACTAAAATATCGTATATTAGAGGTTTGGAATGTTTATATCCTTTAAAAATCTCGTTCAAGCAGGATATATCTCAAAGCCCCTGACACGCATTCGCTAAAAGGCAAGATTCTCACGCGCCGTCTATATTTGGCTACGCGCGCTCGTCGAGAGAGGCAGCACCGAGCGGTGCGACAACCACCGAGCATACATTTTACTATATATATATATATATATATGTTATCGTCATACACACGCACTTAACGTTTTTAGCGAGGCCAAGAACTACTAGGAAACTTTGAAGCTAAACATGACCATGAACGATTTTCATTCTCTTGGCAATAAAGATCTCAAGTATTTTCTTATCTAATCGCCTATTTTGTATAGATTAGCCCCGTTCCCAAATAGCATTGAAAAATGCTCTTCGTAAATACGAACCGTAGAGGCAAATACAAATATAATGACGATATAAAGGTAGAAGTATCGGAGTTGGAAATAAACGAGAGTAACTGATCGAAGCATGAGTGGTAGTCATAGTGGGTGCGTTAATTTAGCATATCAATGCATCTCCGTTTTTACTCGTAACTTGACTGTAACATACATATATATATATTACTCTTATTGGATGATAAATCTTAAAAGGCTGGTCCCACCGAACGTTTTAAAGAGCCTCGAACGTGCGAGGCGACATGAGACCATATTCGGTGCTATCCCGCACCTACTCTTTTTGTTCACTTTATTATCACCATCACAATATAGCACATACGAACACACGTGTATATGTGTATATACATTTTTTTTTCTAACTGCTTAGTCGTGGCTGTTGATGCTATTTTTTTTTTTGTGTCCTCGGCCAACGAAATGAGAACGTGGGTGTGCAGATGCCCGTGTCACTAAACACGCTCTACTATATGTAGCTGATTATCCATTAGCGTTGTGCTGTATATCCACACGTATATATATATATATATATATATAGAGCGTTTTACTAGCGCGATATATAACGAGTACGCACCCCTCCGTGACACTATAAACAGCGACGCTCCAGTTACGTCAATTCAAAGGGCTGTATACTTGACTGAGAGAGACGTCGATCAACCGGACCGGAAGGACCTGCTCTTTTAAAAAGAAAAAAAAAACGTGTCAAACGTTCCGATGACAGGACACAGAAATTTTAGTCGTGACTAATGATTGGTACCAATTTTTGAGCAAATGTTGAGGGCGACAAGTCTGATTTATAATATAAATTTCCCAGTCAATAATAATAATAATAATTCTATTATCATTATTTAGAGGAAATTTCAAGTTTTAACGATCGTCGTGCATCATTGACGGCAAATGTGGTCATTGTTGAAACTAATACTTATCTCAATGTACTTTTATCTCTTCGTAGGATACGCGAGCATCCGGCCAAGAGCCAAGAGAGGATAACACGAGCGTAGTTGGTTTTTCATTTTTTTTTTTTTTCATCGTATAACGTAGGGAAGCATCTCGGGCAGGAAGTCGACGCCCAGCTTGGATTTTTATATTTCGGACTACGGCCTGCAGAGGGCATTGCGACTGCAATATCCAAAATGTTTAGTGTCTCATTTGACTTTATCTCATGTGATTTGACGTATAAATATTATACTGAGGGCTATAAAAGTGCATGTTATGAGAATGAAAAAAGGTAGGATTGAAATTCTTGAAAGTACAAAATGTTGTCGTCTCGAGACAGTGGCGCCACTTTCGCGAATTCGCCGAGACGTGAAGCACCGAAATTCAATCAACTCTTACAGTATAAAAGCGTGGCACAAGCTCAAAGAAACGATCTTAACAATGAAGGAAAGGAGAGTCTTGAAAAAAATTGCACCAGTCTTTTAACTGTGGCCTTGATTCGCAGAAGTAGAGACTTGTGCTGTATACATATGTGTGAAAAAAATCTCACAGGCTAGAGAGGCAACCGGAGAGAGAGTCAATTAAAACGAAGCCACGAAGTCAATGACTTTGGAACGAACAATTTCTCTCTCTCTCCCTTCCATCTTTTTCTTCTCTCTCTTTTTACCTCGTTCGCGTTCGGTCAGCCGTCGTTTCGAACAGAAAACCATTCGATATTGTTTTATGAGTGAATTAATCATTTTTCTTTCTAATTCGTTCTGAATATTATTTTTCTCTCACTCTGACCTTGGAGAAAATTTATGAAAAAAATAAAGAAAAGCCAATTATCCTCTTTGAATTATTATTAAATTGTTTAATAATGCCTTGTGAGCTGTGGAGACGAATACATAATGAGAATAAACGAATAAGCCGGAAGTTCGAACACGTCAGCAAAAATAAGAGGGGCGTGTGACTCGAGCTCGACAACGAGATCGCATGCATGCTTTTCAGAGACTCTCTCTTTCTCTCCTTCTCCCGATGCTTTTATTGCACTCTGACAATGACGGGGCGAGTCGAGTCACACACAAGGAGAGCGGGGGAGAGAAAAACGAATGACGATTTTGTGGATTGATTGTGTCCCAAGAGTCGAATTGGCCTAGGTCGTTGTGCTAGGTCCAGTCACGTGATATATTGCATGAATATATACTGGGGAATATTAAACTAAGGTTAGGTATATATATATATATATATATATATATATATATATATATATATATATATATATATATATATGTATATACATGTATAGATATATTGTATATACACCGGGATGATTATTATTATGAGAGCCAGCATGTGACGACTTATTGGTCCGCACCCCACGCACAGCTCTTTGTATCATCACTTTCTCAGCCATTCTATTCTATAGCGTTGGGGCAATGCGGGTCACTTATCAGTTATACTCATTAGAAGACGAAAAAATTACACGAGATGGAAAATACTGAAACAGTATTCAAGTCATTTAAGCTTACACACAGCAACGATGATATCTCCAACTTCTTTTCTCATAATATTTAAAGCTATTTTCAAGCTAGTTTGGAATATTTTTTCATAATATTAAAATATGACGAGAATCATCGAATAATCGTAAAATTAATTATTTTTTCAATACTTTATTTCTCTAAATGAATAAATTGACGAAGAATTACGAAATAATTTTTATTACGAGGGTTTTAACATGGGGTGAGTTATCGGTGCGTGCTCCACGCCACAGCCCTTTATTACGACGCGTTCCTCAATCGCCGTTTATAGAAATTCGGGGTAATAAGGGTCAACTATGGATCATCCTCATTATGAACGATTTAAACATTACGAAAGGACGTTCAAAAATTCCGAGATGATTAATTTATCATTCTCTCATTGAACTCGCCTTATTTCAGTCGCGATAAGGAACGTTTTGAAAATAATTTGTATTATTTATGATCAAAATGAAAAATTATCAAATGAATTCTCAAATAATTTATTATACATTGCAAAGAAAAATCTTATGTAGATATTTCTAAAATAATGAAATTTGGGGTGAGTTATCGGTGCGTGCTGCACGCCACAGCCCTTTATTACGACGCGTTCCTCAATCGCCGTTTATAGAAATTCGGGGTAATAAGGGTCAACTATGGATCATCCTCATTATGAACGATTTAAACATTACGAAAGGACGTTCAAAAATTCCGAGATGATTAATTAATCGTTCTCTCATTGAACTCGCTTTATTTCACCCGCGATAAGGAAAGTTTTGAAACTAATTTGTATTATTTATGATCAAATTGAAAAATTATCAAATGAATTCTCAAATAATTTATTATATATTGCAAAGAAAAATCTTAAGCATATATTTCTTAAATAATGAAATTTGAAGTATTAACAAAATTCTCAATTATTTCTTTTTCCCAGATTTATTAAGATTTATATTATAAATATTGAATAAATTGTCTCGTTTTTATTCAATATTACGGAAATTCTATAAAAACACTTGTTCATTCTATTGTTCAGCTATTTATATTTTTTTAAAATTAAAAATCGCGAAATTTCTCTTAAGTGACCCGCATTACCCCAATTATTGTTTATTCAGCCTCGTGTTGCCAAGCTTGACTCTCGCTATGGGGGTTTCGTCTTCTATCTCCATATATATATAGCATGCAGACTCTGCATGGGGTGAGTCATGGTGGTGGGTCATGAAGCACCCCCAACATGGGCGTGGTGCAGACTCCTATGCGGACGTCTCTCATCGATCCCTTGAGCCATAAGCCCCCCCAACGTTGGTGCCCGGAACCCCCATTGCTCAGCTTGCATTTCTCGCATCCGGGCTTGGATAGAACGAATATGCAATCGTTTGCAAATTTTTTTTTTTTTCATAAATCAGCAATTCCCATTCTATTCTCCTGGAGCAATTTCTGCAATTTATAATCTTTAAAAATGTACTTTACGAAAAAAAATAAATAAAAACGAACCTAATATTTGTTAAATATGTAAACCGAAATAAATACCATAAATATATGGTATTTATGTGATAACATAAATGGTATTTATTTCGGATTACAAATTTAACAAATATTGGGTTCGTTTTTTTTTTTTTTTTTGTAAAGTACAAAATTTTTGAAGAAAATTTCAGTTATAGCTCAAATATTGAATAGTATTTTTTGTTTTATCGCGAGAAAAAAAGTGTCGTAATTTTATCTTGGATACGAGAAAAAATGTGAGTGATTGCCAATCGACGTGATAAATTCTTCATTATTATGCGATGATAAAGAGACCAGATAAGACGATTATTTGGATTAAAAAACCAGCTGAAATGAGTCAGTTATTCTTATCTTTTTCTTTTCAGGCCGCTTGACGATATGTCCAATGTGATAAATCCGTAATAACTTATTTTTGTCCATATATGGGCATAGCCAATGAAATTTGGTCGAATTTTCTCGTATGCGAAGAAAATGATCGATTCTTCGAATAAAATTCTATCGAGAATTTTATGTTAAAAAAAAAAACGTTCGTATATATATGAGTATCAAAATCTGAAATTAGTAATCTAAAATTAAAAATTAATTCTAAATGTGCACACTTGGTACGTCGAACGTGCATAGAGCTCAAAGTCTCTCATCAACTTATATAGCGCATTATCGTTTCTGGTCAATGATAATTTTGGCACCGATAAAAGTCTCGAGATTACTGACAATTATTCTTTCCATAAAAATGACGTATTAAAAGTAGTTGATTTAAAAAAAAAAAAAATATGTCGTTAGTTTTTTGCCGAGTTGCTATGAAGAAAAAAAAAAAAAAAAAACAGATGTAGCTGGTTAACGTGGAATATCGTTTATAAAACGCCACTGGAACAGAACTTTGAGTCTGGTATCGTTCATATGTGGGTTAATTAGTGGCTGGCTGAGCCTCACATGACTCATCGAACTTTAATAATTTTGTAAAACACGCATAATCATCATAAATATATACACACACACATGCACGTATGTGTAACCGACACGAAAAGTGAGAAATACGATACTACGAGATAAAAAAAAAAAAAACATTCGCCTATTCAGCGTAATTCCAGTCATGTGTCATATGTGAAAAGATAAAATCGTATAAAAAAGCGTCGAGAAATGAATTTTGTAGGTTCTTGTCGAAGATATATTTATTTTAGTACGTCAAATCGCCGGTAGAGTGGCTCGTGAATCATAGTAAACCTAATAGAGGGCTCTCGGTGTGACTAATCGATGAAACAGACGATACGAGGGAAAGCAAAAATTGAGCAATTAGGGAGTCTCGACGGTTTTTATGGAGGGTGTAATGGGATATCGCTTTTCGTCTTGTGATCGAACGTCCTTAAGACGGATAGAAGAATCCGGTAAAAATTGCCTGGCAGTATAGGAAAAATTAACTGTACAGATATGGCGTTCAAGAGCCATTGTCGGTTTACCGTTGGGATTTTGGTGAATTTCTACCATACATTGTAGCACAAATTATTACTTTGGAGCACACTTTGTACTACATTACATATAGTGGAGTCGAAAAAGGTTACCAACGTTCGTTCCCACTTATTTTATACCGGACAGGAAATTTTTATCAGATCCTTTTCTCTATGAGTGATGAAAAATTGTTCATTTTAATGAATTAATGAGTAATGAATGAGTTCATTTTAATTTATGATTTAAAAAATCCTGAGAAATGATAATGGTACTAAATATTCTTATAATGGTGCCCGAATAATTTTTATACAAAATTTGAATTATTATATTGTTTTTCGATCGATCTTCGTAGCGATTTGTCATTCATTATGGCAAAAAGTATTTTAATTCCCTAAAAGGGTAATTAGTACTCCAGTGGTGAAAAAACTTTTTACTAAATTACATATAGTAGAGTCCATAAATATTACCAACGTTCGTTCCCACTTATTTTATACCGGACAGGAAATTTTTATCAGATCCTTTTCTCTATGAGTGATGAAAAATTGTTCATTTTAATGAATTAATGAGCAATGAATGAGTTCATTTTAATTAATGATTTAAAAAATCCTGGGAAATGAAAATGCTACTAAATATTCTTATAATGGTGCCCGAATAATTTTTATACGAAATTTGAATTATTATATTGTCTTTCATATGCCATTTTACGTCTCTCAGATTCTATGAAAAATGTTCGATTCTGTTCAAGAGAGCAAAAATGATGAAAATGAACAAAAAAAATAGCATACGAAGGTGCCAAGATTTCCGAGTTACATCCCTGGCTCGTAGCCAACATGCCGTCATTCTTTGCCCTCGAGAATGTTAACCAGCACGTATGTACTATAGACGGCTTGTATATATAATATATATGTATATGTATATATGTATAGATACGCAATACACCCAAGTGTATCGTCCGAGGGCGACAGGATTGGCGCGTGTGTCCTTCGTCGTCCCGGAGTCTTCTCGTATTCTCTCGTAATCGAGGAGGCCTTACCACGATTCGACGTAAGGCGGCTCTCTCGAGACGAGAAAACTCGAGTTATTCGAAGACTCGTTGGGTTTGTAACGGACCGACAGGTGGCAGACCAAGAGAGCAGGTTCTCGTCTGCTATTTCAGCTACGCTTTACGAGCATGTCTCTCGAACTACATGGGGTCAATTAATCGCGTAAAAATGACCCCTTTTTTTCATCCACAGGATTAATTTTTTGTCCAATTATTCAATTTTCGAAAAAATAATTATTGAAAAATCAAATGAAAATTAAAATAATAAAAATAAAAAGTATTTTCATTAAAAACTCATTCACATTAATTTTTATTTCATTTGAGAATATAAATATTAATCAATTTATAATAAATACTAATTTAAAAATATTCCTTAATTTTTTACATAATTAATTGTAAATATTTTTTTTTTAATTCGAACTGTAGCGAATCTTTGATGAAAATGCCGTTATATATTTTACACTCTAATGGATCGTGAAAGTGCCACGAGTGTTGCTGCTCTCTGGGAAAAAAAGAAACTTTGGGAGTTATATTGTTGAAGCTTCTCTTATACATACAGCCATGCAGTCTCATACAGCCATATATGAATTCTCATAAAAATTATTTCCATATAAATAAATATCTATAAAGCTTATTTTGTTTCGTTCATCTACGAGTATATGTAATTCTAAGTGTTTCGCCTTTTAATGGCGACAGTGGTGCCATCTGTAAGTGAGAAAAAAAAATTCGTGATTTACATTGCAAATGTTTAATTACGGTATGCATATCCGCCCTTTGAGCTCCCGATTCGTGCGACCTCTCTATGTATATATAATACACACATACATTTCTATCTATAGAGGCAAAGAGACCGGAATAGCGAGAAGAGAACTTGACGGTGAAACCGGCAAACGATTCTCTCAGGCCATTACTCGCTCTCTTCTCTCTTTTCCCCTGCAGTTATTTCCACCAGATCCCATGACTCTCCCATACCTATTATAATACACGCACATACACATATACATATACATATATATATATATATATATATATATATATATATATATATATATATATATATATATATATATATATATGTGGGCATTAAAATAATAAGTCTCGTCACACTATATATTATCCATTGCAGCCAAACGCCCTGACCTTTAAACGATCTTGAACTTGGAAAAAAATGTGGAACGCGGAGCGCTATGGTGGACAACTCAAGAACTAATCTGCGCATGCGCACTATCAAAGATCGAACTCTATAAAGGCTAAAAAGTTGCATATTTCTTTTCACGATTGATTATTTCAACGAAAAGACCCTTAATAAATTTTACAAAATACACAAATGTACCAGAATTGCATTGACGAGAAAATAGCCAAAATTTGAGAGGAATTGAAAGACTATTTTGCATTCAATAGCGAAGCTGCGCGAGCCACTAGGAATATTTAATAAACGGATGTAGTATATATATATATATGTATAAAATTCTCTTCGAGTCGGGGATTTTGTATATTTTCGATTTACAATTCCTCGAGCGTCCCTTGTACGACTTGCCGAGACGCCTGGCGTCTTCCATCTCTCGCTCTCTTTCTCTTTCGTTTCTTATAATCTTCGTTTTTCTCTTTCTTCCATTCCTACATGTCTCTCTTTCTCTCTCGCTTCCTCGATTTCGTCGAGTTCCATCCCCCCCACACACGACAAATACTCTTGGCAAGTAGCCGCCAGAGAGCCTTGCAGTTCAAGATCCATTCAGCAGCGCCCTCTACACATAACCTCCTTTTTTTGCGACATGAAAATGAACTAAACGTCTGCACGACGAGTGCACGCATTTCATTCAAGTGTTTTTCATCCCGTCTTTCGTCGAATGTGCGGAGAAAAACAGTATAAACTCACTCTATTACTCAAGAGCTACTTTGAGATTCCCGATCGGGGAATCTTGCAGCTCGGGATCTTTCAAGAGAATTTATGTGAGACACGCGGAGAAAAAGAGGAAAGAGAGAGAGAGAGAGCGAGAGAGATATATGACGATGCTAACGGACACGAGAAGACTCGTGCACCGTTAACTTTACGGGAATTGCTCGATAATTTCCGGCAAATTGATGCTTACGAATACGCTAATCGGGAATTGAACCAGTTCTTATACTGACCCTACTATAATTATGGTCGCTCTACTGACACGACTGTAATTGAATTTAAGAATAATCCAGTGAATAATAATCATACATTATTTTTATCTTTATCTTTAATTATTATTATTATTACTGAAATATTTTTAGTACAAAAATTCACGGTAATGAAATGGTTTCCTGCAATTTCCGGCGCACAATCCGTAGTGTTATGGGTCCTTGACAATTTGAACGCCTCGAGAATTCATTTCGTATACAAAAGTTTCTTTATCTCACAAACATCGTCCGAGCGGAAATAACTTTTTTTTTTTTCCGTTGTACGACCCCCAGACTGTATCTTGAATATAAATCATTGTTTTATCGATATATCTTCACGCGTGTCTATCTTTTTCCTTTTATTTTCTCACTTTTTGTTCTTCGTGCTATGGGGAAATCATAACGTATGATAAATTTTTGTGAATTCAACACATAAAGTTGCGCGGCATTTCACGTTATAATTTCACAATCTAATCAGTCGTGTGACCACTTCCTGAATTCCTGCTCAATCTCATGCTTCTATCGACGAATGTCTGTATATCTTTTTTTTTAATTTAGCCGAAACGACACACATTTTGAGCACACACGTTCGACTCTCTCGTGTAGGAACGGAAACTCGGTCAGTAGCGTGTAAAGACGATTTTTTTTTTCTTTTTTTTTTTCTTTAGCGAAGGTAAGAGCTCAGTTCTGCTAATTTTATGCGCGAGAGTTCTTCGACGAGCCAACAATGTGTTGGGTATCGCAAGAGCTAAGCTTTTACTATTATGTTGTATGCATTCATTATGTTTGATATCTCATCTATGCGATATATATATATATATATATGTCTGTTTACGTGTATGTACATATGTACTTTTTTTCTTTTACAATCAGTATCGCGAGGAAATCTCAGTTTTCCATTTACATTTCTCTCTTTCTCTCTCGCTCTTTCTTTCTTTCTTGGTTTCTTTTTCTTTCAAGACTCTTGGGTGGCCTACTTTCGTACCCATGTGTGCATGCGCAAGTTGCAGCTCTCAACGAAACGCTGTACTCGCGAACCCCCCAACGTATATCACGGTGAAGGCAGTAACAGCGCCACGGTGGATGTTTTCGGAATTAAAATGCATTGAATTAAAAACTTTTCTACGAGTATACGAATTGAGTTATATATGGATAATAATGTATAAAAAAATTGTGACAAAAATTGTACATGATACTAATAATTAGTATCACAATAATTTACAATTATAATGAAAATATATACTTGTGCTTATAAAAATTATAGACGAGAAAAAAAATCTCGTTTGACGAATTCAATCCAAATTTTATAACGGTATGCGGACATTGATTTTTGTATCGATCGATTTCTTTCTGCTTTGTTTTATGATACTTGCCATGTTTTTTTTCGAAAAAGATGCCATGCTGTTGAATATTACATATTACAGCTTATTGTTGACCCTCGTTTTTCATGGTCGATCAACTTTTCTCGAGTCTTGGAAAGCAACCGCGAGAGCTACAATATATATATATACATTGAATTTTGTATCGATCAATTTCTTTCTGCTTTGTTTTATGGTACTTGCCATGATTTTTTTCGAAAAAGATGCCATGCTGTTGAATATTACATATTACAGCTTATTGTTAACCCTCGTTTTTCATGGTCGATCAACTTTTCTCGAGTCTTGCAAAGCAACCGCGAGAGCTACAATATATATATATATATATATATAGTGACTATATACACGTCGTTACAAGAGTCGGTCGTTCAACTATCGCGTGGGTTCATGACATTGAACTTGTTGCCGAGAGAGAAAATCGATTCACCCTGTTTATTTTTAACGAGTTGAGAAAAATTGTATTCGTGAAGGTAAATGATTATTATTATTATTATTATTCTTTTTTTTTTTTACGAGTCGAGGAAGATGTATCAGGAAGAGAGAAATTTTTACTGTTGGGGAAATCGGCTGCTATTTGCTCGTTCATCTTATTTAATTACTGGATCGGCTGCTACTGCTTGACTCTCCTCTCGAGGAAGATGTTTCACGAGCTATATATATATATATATACACACACCATATATTGGGCGTTCCAGGCGAAATCGACGAGAATGTGAACGTAAACATTTTTTTTTCTTTTCCTATCTTGTAGGACCAAAAAAAAATTGAGTCCAGTATAATTTTTAAATTTGTGTAAAATCTTTCTGATTTTTCTGAAATTTGAATGAGTAATTCTTTTCTGAAAAAAAAATGTTGATAAATAAATTTTGAAATAAAAATCAGTATTTTATGTACAAATAATTATTCTTTATCGCAAATGAAATGAAAAATCTGAAATGTCATTGCGATATGATGAAAAAAAAATAATAATAACATTGAAAAATTATATCGTAACTTTGGAAAAATTTTAAATTTCAAATTTATATTAATTTTTGAATTTTACAAATGGACTTATCGATTTGGCCTGGAATGCACTGTGGCAACGGTGCTTTATTATTGGGGGCTTGTCGATGTATTTTTCATCGGTTTCACGTGACTCGATTTTTCACAAGAGGACGAGTTATCATTTGCGAACGAGTTCTTGGAATAAATTATTAAATAAATTGCGAGTAACAAAATCTGATATTTCGATGGGCTTGAGAGCGAGTAAAGATAGTAAATATTTCGAAAACTGATTATAAATTGACTCGTTTTAGAATTCCATACGATACAGTACAAAAAAAAAATTAAACTTTATTCGATTTAAATTAAATCTGTTCGAATAAAATAAAACTTTTAATTTCGAGATCTAAATTATTGTCAAAAATTCAGTCGTCGATCTAGTTTTTTCACAATCGCAAATAAATTGGTCAAATCGTCATTTTCTTTTTTTTTTTAATCGACAATAATCCAAAAACCGGTATAAAAAAAAATTGAGGTGCCGATCTCGATTATTTTTCGTGACTCGCGATAACGGTAAATAGTGCTATATATCGAGACGACTTTTACGAGATGTTTTCATATGTTCAAAAGACACGCTCAACCAGTTTTGCTTCCAGGAATTCTGAAAGATATTTTTCTGTTTTTTTTTTATTAAAAAAAAAAAAAAAATGTATCAAATTAAATTTATAGTTCGTTCGAAAAATATTTCGATTTATTGAGTGACCTTTAATTGCCATGATAACGATTTAGCAATGTCGTTTAAAATGTATTTTTTGAAAATGAAAAAAAAAACAAAAAGACGGAAGTATATAGAGACGCCATGTTTGGTAAAAAAAAAAAAAAAAAAAAAAATCTCTTTTTTTTTCGAGGTGATGGGCGCGATCCGCCGACCGTGTCCCGAATCCTTGACACGCACGTGCATTTGTATCCATATATATATATATGTTGACATACACCATATTTGTGTCTGCATAGATCGCGCACATCGAGCTCGAGACCGCGAGAGATAAGAGACGATCGAAGAAATAAAGTCAAGAGCGCGCTCAAAGTATAGCCGGTAAAGATCGTCTTCTTTCGACCTACAGGGCGTTTCAGATGTCAGTTTTTTCAATGGGTTTTTTTTTTTTTTTTTTTTTTTAATTATACCAAATAAGTATGAAAAAGTAAGGGAAAAATTAATTTTTAAATATAGTTTGGAATTTTTTAAATAAAAAATCGATTATTTACATTTTTTTAAATATATTTTATATATATATATATATATATATATATATATATATATATACCATATTTACGTCTGCTTAGATTGCACACATCGAGCTCGAGATCGCGAGAGAGACGATCGAAGAAATAAAGTCAAGAGCGCGCTCAAAGTATAGCCGGTAAAGATCGTCTTCTTTCGACCTACAGGGCGTTTCAGATGTAAATTTTTTCATACGCTCTTTTTTTTTTTTTTTTTTTTTTCTATTTATACCAAATAAGTATGAAAAAGTAAGGGAAAAATTAATTTTTAAATATAGTTTGGAATTTTTTAAATAAAAAATCGATTATTTACATTGTTTTTTTTAAATAAAATTTAATGCTTATAGACGATTTTTTAAAACATATTTTCGAAAAAAAATTTAAAAAAGAAACGGAAGAACAAATCGTGGATTAAATAAATGCATTATGAATCTTTTGGCTTGGAAAATCAAATGTGAATGCCTCAGTCAAATTTTATTGCTGTCGTCATCCATTTCTCTAGTTAATATTAATTTTTTGTCAAATTCGGTAGATGAAATATTTAACGAGTTTAATAATAATAATAATAATATTTATGTTTTTTAAAAAATAAAAATCACAATTCACCAATAAATAATAATAGAGATAAAAATAAACGTGAGAAAAATGTTTCTCTATCTTTTTCCTTTCGGAAAATCAAATGTGAATGTCCCGATACAATTTTTATGCCTATATGGTGTTTCTCATTCAACAGTAAAAATTATCAATTCTGGGTCAAAGGACAAAAGATGAAAGTTCGTCCCCGTTAACCAGTTTTGAAAAATTTGGTCAAAGAGAAAATTTATATATTTTCTTATTTCATCACAATATTGAAATAATATTTTTTTAACGGAGAGTTTGAACAAGGCAAAAAGGATGTCTTCTGAGCGGATGTTCGCGGTGACGTCGACGACTGCAACCGCGAGAGACACACCCAAAAAAACCGGATTCTGGTCGGGGGAATTTGCGTCTGGACGATAAGAAGAAAAAAAAAAACAAAGAAACAAAAGGAAGTAAAAGCGATAAGTCCACTCGAATAATAATTCTGAAAAATACTTTTTTATTTCAATGGAATAGAAAAAAAAATATCTCTTTCTTATTAATGGCGAATTTTGTCGCCATTTTGAAAAAAAAATCTCCTATTATAAATTCACCTGAAATATTCTCAAAGAGAATTATTTTAATGAGAATTGATGTGGAATCTTTTTTTTTCTATTCCCCTTAAAAATCCTAAGTAAAAAAAAAAACATCTACCCAAACATCTATATATATATATATATATATCGTTTGGGTATTTGGCATCTAACTAAGGTGGCAAGTATGAAAATTTCGTGTAAACAATTTTACTTGAATATTTTCGATGTAAAAGAAAATCGAACAGAATTAAAAATGAAATAACTAAAACTATTTTTATGGCTGAAAAAAAGCGAGGATGACTAAACTAAAAAAAAAAAATATCTTTATTTATTTTTATCGAGAGTACACGAGTATTATTCCACTTTGTATCATCTGAATTATCGCATTAAAAAAATGTCTGATTAAACAAAATGGAAAAAAGTTAAAAAAAAAAACTTTTATCTTTCTTGTTCCTTTGGTGAAAATAAATTTTAATTGCCAAGGAGACTCTGAGTGTTCTTATAGTTACGCTCAAACTAACGATCGAGAGTCTCAAGGCTGTGTAGATCGCACAGTGACCTCACCCAATGACGAAAGAATCTCGAAGAATTCTCGACGTGCTTAGAGATCGTGAAATGATCGTTTCGTTTAATACGCACGGCAAAGAGGAATGCGAAATAGTATAATTCTCATTGAATCATCGATTCATGATGTGGAATCTGGCGTGTAAACAGACAGTCACGTATGCAGTGAAAAGTTAAACGACGATAAGTCATTTGTCGTATCACACGAGTCGTCATATCGCACGTTTGCTCTGCCTGAAAATTCTTCTGCGCAGAAGCGCATGCGCGCGCAATCTCAAACGCAGAGATCAACACTAAATATAATTATGAGCGAGTATTGTTATCAAAGATTTTTTCTTTATTCCATTCACAAACAATTATTATTCTCAAATTTAATTTATAATAATATTTATACAATTTTCCTAAATTAGGAATATTTTTTCGCCCCCCTCAAAAATTCGATCCCTATAAGTCTCGAAATATATCAGATCGATAAATTTCGTCAATTAATTTTCCGCTCGGGTGCCAATGATGGAATGAAAAGTGGATTAGGAACGAGGTCTTTGATAAGTGACTCATCGTGTCTTGTGCACTCATATAGGCTTTTATACATTAGCAAAAATACAACGTACGAAAGTCTTTTGGAGGTTGCTCGTTTTGGCCGATGCATCGCAAAATTCTACGATCGGTAAATAAAATCTATATAAGGAGTCGTCGTATATACGATTTTAAATGAAAATATACACGATCGCAAGTAAAACGCACACAATTTTTTTTTTTTACCACAAATTTTATACTTGCGCACACTCATCCGTATACAGAATGTCGTGCTATTGACGACTGACTGGCTGCAGTCAACCTGTCCTGAAAACCCAATGGCCCGGCGAGAGAGGATATATATATATATCTCCTCTCTTGCTATATATATATATATATATATATATATATATATATATATATATATATATATATATATATATCCTCTCCTGATATATATATGTAGCAAGAGAGAAGAAACACTCACGAGTGTAGAGAAGCTCGCCCCGACCTTGACGACCAAATAAGGACTCGTCAAGGTCTTAACGGCCTTGCGTAAGGCCCGTTCGTGCCATTGGCATAACGATTAACCGATTACATGTACGGGAATCCGTCCGGTCTATGATGCGTGTCTTATTTGTTTTATTCTTAGCTATATATACATGTTAATATAAATTACGAAGATACGTAATGCATATTAAAAATAATTAATTGACAAGTTCAATATTAGAACTTGACTTTTATTACTAACGGAATTAAAAAAAATAAAAAAAAAATTGCTAATAAATTTATTCCTAAGCTATACATATCGATATACAATAAGCTAAGTTGGAACAAATGGCCCTTAATATGCAATATGTATAATGTATAAAAATGATTATATTAATCACATTTTATATAATCAATAAAAGTTGGAACAAATGGCCCTTAATATGCAATATGTATAATGTATAAAAATAATTATATTAATCACGTTTTATATAATCAATAAAAGTTGGAACAAATGGCCCTTAATATGCAATATGTATAATGTATAAAAATGATTATATTAATCACATTTTATATAATCAATAAAAGTTGGAACAAATGGCCCTTAATATGCAATATGTATAATGTATAAAAATAATTATATTAATCACGTTTTATATAATCAATAAAAGTTGGAACAAATGGCCCTTAATATGCAATATGTATAATGTATAAAAATGATTATATTAATCACGTTTAATATAATCAATAAGAGTTGGAACAAATGGCCCTTAATACGCAATATGTATAATGTATAAAAATGATTATATTAATCACATTTTATATAATTAATAAAAGTTGGAACAAATGGCCCTTAATATGCAATATGTATAATGTATAAAAATGATTATATTATTCACGTTTTATATAATCAATAAGAGTTGGAACAAATGGCCCTTAATATGCAATATGTATAATGTATAAAAATAGTTATATTAATCACGTTTTATATAATCAATAAAAGTTGGAACAAATGGCCCTTAATATGCAATATGTATAATGTATAAAAATGATTATATTATTCACGTTTTATATAATCAATAAGACTTGGAACAAATGGCCCTTAATATGCAATATGTATAATGTATAAAAATAATTATATTAATCACGTTTAATATAATCAATAAGAGTTGGAACAAATGGCCCTTAATATGCAATATGTATAATGTATAAAAATAATTATATTAATCACGTTTAATATAATCAATAAGAGTTGGAACAAATGGCCCTTAATACGCAATATGTATAATGTATAAAAATAATTATATTAATCACGTTTTATATAATCAATAAGAGTTGGAACAAATGGCCCTTAATATGCAATATGTATAATGTATAAAAATGATTATATTAATCACATTTAATATAATCAATAAGAGTTGGAACAAATGGCCCTTAATATACATTATACATATTGCAAATTAAGGGCCATAACGTATAAACGTGATTATATTAATCACGTTTATACATTTTACATATTGCATATTAAGAGCCATTTGTTCCAACTCTTATTGTTTGGTAAAATGACCTGTCGGATAACGTATATCAAAAGTACGAGATATCTGGCATGTAAATTTTACCTAAAGGTGGAAAAAACAGCCTTAAAAGTTACAAATTAATTTAATTATTAAATTTGAAATTTCGCGTCTTGTTGTTGGAAGAAAAAAAAAATCCAATGAGACGTATATTCGCAGTTTTCTTTTATTTCTTTTTTTTTTTTTACGTTTTTATATTTTGTCCATTGCTACATGGGCGTGCCTATGCGCCGATCTTGTGGCTAAGTCGTTGGTGTGTAACGATTTATATACATATATTTTTTTGTGTATATATATATATATATATATATATATATATATATATATATATATAAATGGCATTAGTATACAGGAGTAAGCAACGTGTTGGTTACGTCTGGCTGTGCTCCTGCTGCTCTTCTCTACCGCTATAGCCATAATCTATATATATATATATATATATACATACCGTTGAAATCAATACGGAATACGCGCGCCGCGGCAAGTTCAACGCACCGCCGACAACCGCGGCAAGAGACATGATATATATATAAATATATACAGACGAGGTTGATGAAGAAAAAGAGAGAACTCGGAACTTCGTTCGAGAAAGAGAGAACTCTCAGGCTCCCGAGATCCTGCAGGATACGAAGCTAATTTAACGTTCGAGAGAATAAAATAGGAAATTTCGGTCGTAATGGAAATAACCAGACTCGGTGGCGGAAGGATAAAAAAATTCGGTATAATAAAATAATACTCTTATTATTATTCTTATTATTATTGTTGTATTATTGAAAAAAGGAAATCAATAAATTTGCCCCTACGTCAAAAATTGTTCATCATAGCGATAAGAATCGCTTCACTTCCAAGACGAGGAATGACACGACGATGAAAAAAAAAAAAAAAAAGTGTGTCACGTAGTCAAATATTTTGGACGAGTTTTGAGAATCGTCTGTGACGATCCGGTATAAAAACAATTGTAACGTTGTGTATAAAAACTGGAAATCAAAGGGGCAAGGGTGTGAGGAGAGAGAAAGAGGGAACTCGTAACATATCGTATGACTCATAATCCCGTGTGAGAAACGATTGAGCCATCGGAATTTTCGTACGTGCTCCTCGTCAACATCGAGTTTTTTTTTTTTTGTCAACGGCCATCATAAGTGTTTTACGCTGAATTGGGGCACGAAAAAGAATTATTTTTTTTCACACCTGAATGTAATTTTCCGATTTTTTTTCACGTTTTTAATCAATTTATAGTGAAATATCAATGCGGAGTGGGAAAACGAGACAGTCAATGCCTACGTCGGGCTGTTTCGTCGTCCAGACAGTCGAGAACACGCGACTCGATATCTAGTAATATTGATCGGTCGGTTAGAAAAGAGAGAGAATGCTTTCCCAGCACAGTGAACGCCCTTTAAAACCTCTATATGTATGTCTCGGTTAGTGTCCACGTTTCAACGTTTCCGTCGCCACGTGGTAGATGTGAGCTTATTCGCCAGCAGTCTGACGCAGACTCGGCGGAGAAAATCGATTATTGTCGGTGCTGCACTCTCTAGTAGTTTTGCGCCTCACCCGTGCACAAATATATACATGTAAATCCACAAATGCGAGTATAAATGTACCAACTTACATATAAGTGTCCATATATATATATATACACACACTATATGTAAGTACACAATTGTACTCATACTCACATATATACATCCATATACATAGAAACAGTCGGAATGAAAGAGAAAAGATACATAACGAGTGAGATCGTGATCTCTCTCCACCCCCGCACTATTTTTAGACAACTAGTGCTGCCACCGTCAATGCAGTGAACTTTCTCTCTCTCACTCTCGACTCTCACTAATCCTCGAGGTTTAGGCCCTACGTGACGTGGTGGTTTGATAGCCCACTGCCACTTTTGCATTGTGCACCCTCTCTCTCTCTCTCTCTCTCTCGCCCTTGAAATGTTATTTTTAGGCCTTTGGTCCGGGAACCAGCGAGTCTCTGGTTCTTGGACTCTGGCAAATGCACTCGACACACAGAGAAATGATTCTTGTGCTGTCCTTCGTATATACCAATCTGAATTCGTTGGTATATATATATACATATATATCGAAGACTCTGAAACTCGAATGATCCCAAGTAGCACAAACGAACAATGAGACTTTTGTAAATTTGTTTTTAAAACCGGAAGTGCATGCATTAAAATCTTTTTAAAATCAATATGTAATAATGTATAGTTATGAAAATTATTCATTGATTATTTTCTGTTAATAATATTTAAACATTTTTGTTTGAATTTCTCGTCACTTTTATTGCTTGGGTGTCCTCGATCTCTCGCGCCCCCTATAATATCGCTTTATGGAGCCTTTTTTTTTTTTCATTTTCTCGATTATACTGCGACGTACTTTAGTACACAATACACGGGTTACGGGCGGGTTCGTGAAGTGACCGCAGTGGCACAACCAGGCACAAGAGGCGTCGTAAAAGTATCCTTTAGGTTATATCCTCTTGAAGCCTCGAAGAGACTCTCTGCTCCAAGGCCCGCACTCGGGGTACCCGTAGAGGTTCATATACATATATATATCCCTCGTAAGATGCCCCGGTGCTAAGGCACCAAAGAAAGAACGAAAGCGAGAAAGAGGAATAGCCCGTCCAAGAAACTCTTTTCTCTTCGATCTCTTCCCTCTCGCTCTCGGGGGAGCGTAGACGAAATTCCAAGAACGATTTTGGTCGTTCGGCCCTCGTTGAACCAGCTCTTCTCGCCAAAAACCTTTTTTCTCCCTCGTACTTATTATATCATATATTACTCAGGTTATATATATATATACATACATACATACACACACACACATATATATATATATGAAACGTTCTACAGGCCAAAATTGACTAAGTACAAAGTGCGGCCAACCGTGGCGCTGCGATCGTTGCAGAGTTACATATACTACCTTGTAAATTTGTTGGATTTACCAAAAAATGACCAATAATTTGAAAATATTCATTCGTGAGTAATCGTCAAATATTATCTGCGAGACTTGTCAGAAATCTCAACGAGTTTCTCCGATTACCGAGGTAGTCTGATTCACGCATTCTACCACGAATCAATATTTCCCCGCTATATCACTCAACCTTTCCCGAAGCTTCGAATCTTCGTTAGGCCTGCGTGACTCTGGCTTTCTAGTTAAACTTTCTACGTAAAATGTTGCACATGTAGAACTTGTACTAACAGATGAATAAATTAAACATACTTTATCGCCTTTTTAAACGTGAATTCAAGCCTCTCTTTTGTTCTCATTGTGCCTCTCACAAGGCTTAAAAAAACGACTAAATGACTTCGAGGGGGCTAATTGGGATGCTGTGAGAATTACGATTGGCAAAAATTGTAGGAGTGTGTTGTAAAATAGCTGGGATATCTCATCCGATTGGGTATCGTTCTCTCATATATACGCATATATATATAATTATGGATAAAATCAGAGGGGCGCATGTTCCACGCTTTTAAACAGCGCATACGTCCTTCTGGATGTAGTCATATATAGCGTGTACGGTACCGAGACGCCGATATTAACTGGTCGCACGGCTCGAATCCTTTACGTTTGTGTGTATCGCCTTCGTGCACACGAGTTGGTACTGTACGTTGAAAACGCGTCAGAGTCCTCACTAATACATTGTTGAACAGGGACGCTCTGACGGTTAGTCAGGTCTCCCCTCGGCACAACGTGTGTATACGCTTCCAGGAGGGCGCATTATATGACTTTTCTCTCTCTCTCTCTTTCTCTTACTCGACAATCCTGCGCGCGCTTCGTCACGATAGAGTTCTCGAAATCGTCTCGTCTCTCTCGCACGCGGATAGCGTACAGTTTGAAGCGGCATTTGGAGAATCTAGCCGGCAGCCGGCAGCTCGACCAATCAGAGTACGCCTTTCGTTTTATGCCCATATATGGCAAGAGACGTGGTGTCCCTCTGGTGGGGGACGAGACCGGCCTGGACGATTCCATTTTACGATCATCGAGAGGGATGTCGGGCAGATAAAAACAAATAATGATCGGAAAAAATCATTTTTTCTCACATAAAAATAATGATTCATGTATTATAGCTATTTATTGTACAATTTTCTCCATAATTTACTCGATAGACGGGCAATTTTTAGGCTAAATGTCCCTATGAAAATATGATAAATTTGATGGCTCATGAAAGTGCCTGCCCTACCCACGGGAAAGTCCACTGGTCACGGTGCCGGCCTGCGATTTTGCTCACAGTGCTCGCAGCTCGCGTCCAATCTCGACTTGACGAGAGAGAGTTCTCCCTGGTTGTCCAAACTTGCAACACACACGCCAGCGACTAAGAATTCGTGGATAGTTAAAAAAGGCATATAACCCACGAATTTTTTTATATTTAACAAAAACAAAAGAAAACCCGTGCATCAAATTTAACATCGGTCCGTTGAGCCCGAGAATCTTTATTCGTCGTTTTGTGAACGAGGTGAGTCGAACAAGCAAAATTTTTATTTTCTTCATTTTAGGGCTTTTGTGCACGATGGGTAGTTCACGGATAAATATATTCGACCGTCGAGACTGACAGAAATTTTAAGGTTTCGTAAAGAGAGTGAGAGAGAAAGAGGGAAAAATATTATTTTTGATAGACGCGAAAAAAAAATCTGCCGGGTTAACCTGATTGCCGGCTATGGCAGCCATGATGGCAGGGCGTTGCTCCGTCCCTCATGGCTTTATCTTCGAATATCCTTGAAATTATTCCTCATAATGCTAGGCCCCCTAACCTAAAATTAACCAGTTTTTTCACCTCTAATTAACCGATACATAAAGTCATCTCGTAATATTGCATTGCCCATAATATCTTCATTCTAAAATCGTGTATGCGTGCGCATCCGGAAATGCCGGTTTAGGCGTTATCCCATGTGGGAAAAACCGGCTTTCACTATTTTTCGCCTACAAAGTTCTCATAACTAAGAATCATTAGTCGTTTCGAGAATCATTTGAACGATAAAATTGTAGAATCGACATTTTTCGCCATTATGGGCAGGGCGTTGCTGCAAAAAAAATTGTAAAAATTGCCCTAACCTACAAATTTATTATTCTAAAGCGCATTCTCGTGTTTTTTTGCTCTTCGTGAAAAGTTTTGGGGTAAAATGACTTCTGGCTTTTCCGTCAAGTTGTCGCGAAGGTCAGCAGGTGGTCAGTAGTACGAGAGAGCTGTGCAAGGTGGTCGAAGACGTGGCAGAACTATTATTAGAAGCATCGTGTTCTCTCTCTCTCTCTCTCCCTCTCTCGTTCTTCGTCTTTACACACTTCGCTCTCGCACGCGTAACCAACACTAACCTACGTTCTCTTCTGCCGAGCGTTCCATTTATAAATTCGACGAAAAAAGAAAAGAAAAAAAAAAAAAAAACTGCATGAGTGTGCTTGAACTTGGGCTTTGGTTTAGGGATAAAATTAGTTTCATTCACTACCGTTATATATAACGCTCAGAAATTTCCGTCCGTAGTATAATCGCGTTTGGATCTTTGCCCAATTCTCGGGATCGCGGAAGAGGGTACGTTGGAAATTTCTCAAAAGGTCGTTGTTCCGTTCTATTCATATATATATATACCTAAACTCGAATAATTTGGCTCACCCGAAAACACTTTATCGTGTTCATTATTATTATTATCATAATCATTAAACTTAGATATGAATTTTTATTCAATAATGCCAATGACAATCAATTTTCTCGTATCATCCAATTACAAGACCGTGTCAAGAAGGTCACGAGATCTTTGAGAGATCGTCGATACCCACGTGACATTGTCACACGATGACGTACGCAGTCCCGAGCTCTCCTGCCCGGAATTTTTTCAGCCGACAAATACAAGTCCATATTTACTGTGCTGTTTTAAAATATCTGACGATGAGCACTTTATATTGTTTGTCACTTAGAAAAAACAGTTTGATAACACTGGAAATTTCCTAAAAAAAAAAAAAAAATGTCTAGATTGCTCATCATAATCGTTAGAATTTTCGTACAAGGGAGATAAAACAGTACAACCCTCCCCCCCTTCCCCCCTTCCCCCCAATTCATTGATACTGGCTGACCGGTGTTTTTAACCCGGTGTGGGGGAGGATTTGGTCAATTTGGATGCACTCGGACTGAACAGACGCGCATGTGCCGATGGGGCAAATGGCTGGCGCGGGTTGGGGGAGGGGGAAGTCTGAGGGGAAACTGTCAACGCTGGCGTGAGGGAGTTTAACTGACGCCGGCGCGGGCAAGAAGGGGGGGGGAAGCTTCCGTCTCCCCACCGCGTCAGTGCGCTACCATATATGGTAAAGAAAGACGGGATTGGTCGAGGTCGTTCTGCCCTTATTGGCTGACGTTCACGTTTCAATAGTGGGGGAGACTGAAATTTCCACCCCCCTCTCTTTAAGCGTTCTTACCCGTCATACATTGCGTATAATACACTGGTCGCCGGTTTGCGAAGCTACACTCTGTGTTCGGTGCTAACCAAAGCTCGTACTGTGCGCGCGACAGTCTGTAGTGTAACCGTCTCCTTAAGCTTGTACATAACAATTTTTTTACCTTTTTCAAAGAAAAAAAAACGTAAGTTAAAAAGAAAATTATTTTAATCACCCATTAAATTTTTTTTTTTTTTCTCTCAAAACATCGAAACGACAGGATTATTTGTACATCGAAAAGTTTTCAGTGATTAGAAATCCGACTTTAGCGAGGAAAGTGAATTTTCGGTGTGGTTTGTCCGCGATATGTCGAGGGCGATTCGTCGATTTGAAATTTAAAAATAAAAATCGTGAATTGTCTGAATTTTTTTTTTCTTCTTTCTTTCTTTTTTTTTTTTTCGCCGTGCCTTATTTGGTGTGTTTTATTATGTGACGTACTTCGCCCACTCTCGTGGTGTATATTTGGTCACGAGAGCACGAGAGGAATATCACGAAACTGGATTTATAAATTGTGAAATTTTCGAAAGTCATGAAATTTTTGACGATTTTTTTATTGGGCGTTGTTTCAATCGCGCAATGAACGGTTCGCAGCGAAGGAGGGGGGGAAGTATCGACCGTTGAACGCGCCGGGGCTGGGCGGGGCAGGGTGCGGTCCCCAACTCAACGACCGTTACCGATTTAATCGCTATTCGAGATTTTTTTTTTTTTTCCTCGACATTTTTTCAAATAATCTAATCTGGCTCCGAGAACCTCGCGGTTATCTCAGGAATATCAAATTTTTTGCATAAAGTCGGTCAAATTAGATTAGACATGGACAATTATCGTTGGCGGTCGAGGTGTTGGGAACGATCATAGCGGCCATTTTGTATAGTTGAGGAGCGTCACGTGGTCGGTTTCGAACGTTTTTCGGTTTATTGCTGGGAAAATTGAGTATTTTTACCGGAAGTTTGCCAAGTAGTTGGAATTTCGTGGGTTATTGAATGTATATATATATCGTGTAAGGGAGTTTTAGCTGCCACATTTTCTAAAAATTTGGAAAATTTTGTAAAATATACGCCATCCATTTTGTCAGTTATATCTCCGAACGTAAAAAATATATATTTTTATTATACCAGATCTCATATTGGCCCTCTACTTTCGGATATATAAAATGTTTCTTATAATTATATATCGTTTTAGCCGCCATTTTTGATTATATAAAATACATTTAAAAATATACTTTACCCCATTTTCCCGGCATACAAAAAAAAAGATTTATGTCTACATATATATATCTCAAATCCATTAAATAGAATATGTAAAATATTTCAACCTTAGCACGAAGCTCAACTCTTCTCGCTCAAACCCAAACTAACGTATCGCATGTCTCTCAAATGATTTCAGATAAAATCACCACAGACCAAAAATGTGTGACGAAGAAGTTGCCGCACTCGTCGTTGACAATGGTTCCGGTATGTGCAAGGCCGGTTTCGCGGGTGACGATGCGCCCCGGGCCGTATTCCCATCGATTGTCGGCAGGCCCCGTCATCAGGGTGTGATGGTCGGTATGGGCCAGAAGGATTCGTACGTCGGTGACGAGGCTCAGTCCAAGCGTGGAATTCTGACCTTGAAATACCCGATCGAGCATGGAATCGTGACCAACTGGGACGATATGGAGAAGATCTGGCATCACACTTTCTACAACGAGCTCCGTGTTGCCCCCGAGGAACATCCGGTCCTCCTAACCGAGGCTCCCCTCAATCCAAAAGCGAATCGTGAAAAAATGACGCAAATTATGTTCGAAACTTTCAACACCCCGGCAATGTACGTCGCTATTCAGGCTGTACTCTCGCTCTACGCTTCCGGTCGTACTACCGGTATCGTTCTCGATTCCGGCGATGGTGTCTCTCACACTGTCCCGATCTACGAGGGATACGCCCTTCCTCACGCTATTCTCCGTCTCGATCTTGCCGGTCGTGATCTTACCGATTACCTCATGAAGATTCTCACCGAGCGAGGCTACTCGTTCACAACCACCGCCGAGCGTGAAATCGTACGTGACATCAAGGAAAAACTTTGTTACGTTGCCCTCGATTTCGAGCAAGAAATGGCCACCGCGGCGTCCTCCTCGAGTCTCGAGAAGAGCTACGAACTTCCCGATGGACAGGTCATCACTATTGGAAATGAGAGATTCCGTTGTCCCGAGGCACTTTTCCAACCCTCGTTCTTGGGTATGGAAGCTTGCGGCATTCACGAGACGACCTACAACTCGATCATGAAGTGTGACGTTGATATCCGTAAGGATCTTTACGCCAATACCGTTCTCTCCGGTGGCACCACCATGTATCCAGGAATTGCCGATAGAATGCAGAAGGAAATTACCGCACTTGCGCCATCTACCATGAAAATTAAGATCATCGCGCCGCCTGAGAGGAAATACTCCGTATGGATCGGTGGATCAATCCTCGCTTCACTGTCGACATTCCAACAGATGTGGATCTCAAAGCAGGAATATGACGAGTCTGGCCCATCAATCGTACACAGGAAGTGCTTCTAAGCGCTTTTTTTTTTTATACTTACTCTTATTCACTCACTTTCTCTCTCGATTTTTCTTTTGTGGGCGGCGGGGGGGGGGGGGGATTTTTGTTTCATCTATGTAGATGCTCGATTTTCCTCCGGCGAATGAGAGAGAAAGGACACACATGAAAAGACACACACACACACACACACACACACACACACACACACACACACACACACACACATACAAAAAAAAAAAGAAGAAAAAAAAACCAATCCTATTTTTCGCGTATACCGTGATTTATTGTATTTACCCTGCGAGCGTTTTTCCCGTTCGATTATTATTGTCTTATTTTTTTTTTTTTTTTTTTTTGCTCGATATCGTTCGGCGATCTTTTTAAAGAGGGCGCCATTAAGAGGCGGACATAACATCAACTTTCGCATTTCCGATTGCAGTGAATTAAGATCTTAATAATTGCGACGGGACACTAGCGCACTCTGGCGGAGATTGTGGGAATTGAGGGGTAAAAAAACGAGACATGCCCATGCATCATTCACTTCATCTTTCACTATTCGAGAATACGCGAATGTTTTTTTTTTCTTTTTAGACCAACGACTTCCGGTCTAGCCCAACTTCGCGGTTCTTTCATTATTATTATTATTATTATATTATTATTATATACTTTATGATTCCAAAAAAAAAAAAACAACAACAAAAAGACGAAACACTACAAGATAAACAAATGAGAAAAAAAAAGAATGATTATCTTCGATTTGTCCTCGCAAAACACGAGAGCCAGTTTGTATTATACTTATATTGGAGTAACAATGCCAGTTCACGGTGTGAACTAATCTATTTCTATGAATTGTATTTTTTTTTCATTCATTTCTTTCGTGATCTTAATTTCTTCCTCTCATCAAGACACTTCACACATTTTCCTATCGTCACATTTTCCTCCATTTTTCCCATTGCCGCATCAATTTCTCTTTCGGTGAATTCGTGAGCGTTTGAAACGTAACTTTTTTTTCCTGGCAATTTTTGCGGGGAAGATAACGATGGGGGACACTGAAACTACCTGCGAAATAATTGACTCACATTCGAATGTCGATTCGGTACCGTTTGTCCCTCGTCTATGGGTTTATTTTTAAACATCAAAAATGAATAAAAAGCATTCCGCTGTCATTTATAACCAAGGAAAAAATGAAAAAGAAATTTTTTCGACTCGGCCATAACCATTTTCCATAGGTTTGTTCTTCTTGGCTAAGCTTTTGTGAAAAGTGTACACTAAAGTGGAATTGACGTTACAGAGACCTTACACTTTCCACACTGAGTCCTTTGTAAGTGCAAAGAGTGTATCTAAGAAAGAACCAACCTCATGTTTGAGCTAAGTACGAGAATTAAAAAAAAAAAAAAAAAAAAGTTACGAAAGGTACTTTGTATGATTGCGACTTCCGGTACATTCCGGGCGAAGAGAGAGGCCTCTAACGATACGATGAATTTTTTCTTTTTTCTTTCGTTGGATTCCTATTTTATATGTGCCGTTACCGAAAAAAAAAAGAAAAAAAAAACGTCGAAGGATAAATCGAGCTAAGGAGAAAATGCAGGAATAATATAGGTATACTACTCTGTGTAATAACGTGGTAAAAAATCGAGGAAAAAAAATGCCCTCTAATTCTTATGAGAAAAAAATGCAAATGGGGGGGGGTTTTTTTTTTTTTTTTTTTTTTGAGAGATCGACGACTCGAGTTTTCAATGTCGACTAGGATTTTTTAAGAAACGCTCGCTCAAAACGATTATTAAGGAAAGATGCTGGTGAAACGTGAAAAAAAAAAAACGAAATCACGAATCATTGATAAGAATGTGTGACATGCATTTGAAAGGTTTTTTGGAACCCCGCAAGCGTAGCCAAAGTATTATAATTTATTCCCATTGTATTGTGCAAGATCATTTCACGTACACTACTTTAAAGACTACTTTAGATTTATGGGATTAATAAAATAAACATCTTTGAAACAAAAAATGAAAATTTTATACAAAAAATATCCAATTCTTCGAATTATGATCTCGAAAAGAGGTTATGTTGTACTTTTTTTTTTTTTATAAAGCTGCATTGCGCAAGTGGCGCCCTCGAAAAGCATCCAACATAACCTCTGCTGCCCCCTCTTGCGATTTATCTCCTCTTCGTTTTCGATAAAAAAAAAAAACAAATTTCGAGTTTCAACGAAAACGCAGCAAAATGCGTTGAGCACATTTTGTTCTTTATTTTCCAACGAGTTTATCTCGTTTCCTCGGAATGGAAAAGTTTAGAGAAAAAAAGTGCGTAATCGACTGTAAAATAAAACGGTTTTCTCTCGTAGCTGGAATCATCGATGATTTTGCGGGCTCCTTTTATTAATTAATAATCATAAATTGAGGAAAAAGAAAACGAAAAAAAAATACAAGACCGTAGCTTTTGTACCCTTCAATGTCACTGAATATTGTAACCTAAGAATTTGTCGTAATTCCAACTCTATGAATAATTATTCTAAGAATTAGGTTTATATTTTCAATTCAATAAAAATTATTTTCAATGAACCATAAATTATTCGAGAGTAATTTTCACTCTGTTTTGATAAATATTCGTATTTGCACATAAGTACACTTAATCAACGAATTCAGAGGCGTCTGAATTCGTTGACTTAATTAAAGTGTATACGTAAGTTAAAATATTATATTTTATCGTCTACGCTCATTCCTTATCGCACTTCATTTTTTTGTGCAACTGCGCATCGGATGAACTGCAAAGGATTCATCGATTATCTCGCCTATTGCGGTTTATCTTATTAGCAACAAATTTTAAATAACAGAGAAACTTTTAGATAAGGGTCATACATCGTCTCTTGCTTAATGCATCATCCACGTCAGATGCACGCCGATCTGCTATCTTATTAGATGTACTTTGAACGGAATTTTTTATCATTTTTATATTGCAACTCGCACGAATATCTTTACTTATATGCCAAAGCAAAACTCGCGTAACAAATGTCGAAAATGTCCGTGGGTATCAGGAGAACACGAACGGTGAGGAAGTGCAACGGCTCGGCGGGAAACGTGCGTGGCGCTGCGCGCGCTGAAAAGCGGGAATTTTGTAATTCAAATATATCTCCATTAAAGTTGCAAAATGTGCGGCAATATTTGAAAAATACCAAAAAGGACAGATTTCTAATTGAAAGACAAGTTTTCTCTCGTCACAAAATGAATTTCATTATAACTCAATAAAAAGAATAAATAATTATCTTTCTGGCGAAAATTGCTTCTTTTTTTTAAAACAATTTTTCGAACATTATTGCACTACTTTTGAATTATCGAACAATACGCAAAACTAGGCGTATTTTTGTTCAAGCTTCTCGAATGAATAAAAAAAAACGACGAGATACTGAATTCAAAGGGATCGAGTTCAAAGAACTCTTCTCGTCACCCTCGAAACTTTCCTCTTCACTTTATGCTCGCCGGATCACAGTAACGGAGAATTTCGACATTAGCGTCTCGCCAGCTACGCGCAAGTCCTGGGAAAAGTACTGAGAGCGTTTAGTTCGCGCTATCGCCGTCGAACAAAACGACGCACAATGATAACAATACTAATAATAATCTCCATTTTCGTGCATTGAAGTTTTCCTGCCATGTAAAAATAAAACGTTCGAGGTTCACGATCGGATGACACACGTGTTAAATGTTGACTCGTGGGCTTAGGCTCTCGTGAGTTTCCGATGGTTTTCTGTTTTTTTTTTTTCTTTAATGTTCTTTCGGCCGTCCTAATCTTGTGAAAAGTTAACAAAAAGAAAATGCCAGAACCAAATTCAGCTGATCAGTATTCGATCTCGGTGAGTTTCGTCTATATATATATATATATATAATGACGATTTAATGTTCCAATTGACAGATGTCGAACATAACCTCAAAATCTCGTAAACAAAGAAATTATAGAGATCAAATTCGAGCGTGATTCATGCCTGTCGGTTTTTTCGATCGCTTGATCGATGAATTATAGCTAAAATGCAATTTTGTAGGTTGGACTTATTTATATATTCAATCTAATCGTTGGAACTGGAGCATTGACGCTTCCAGCTGTGTTCAGCAGAGCAGGATGGGCACTCGGACTTTCCGTTATTTTGATCCTAGCGTTTATAAGGTTCGATGCAAATTTTCTATTTTTTCCCCCTAAAATTTTATTTATCTTCTCTACCGTTAAATTTTTTTTTTTTTTGTCAGTTTCATCACCGTGACCTTCGTGATCGAGGCAATGGCGTCTGCAAACGCGATTCTCACCTGGCGAAAAATTCAGCATCGAAAACGAGTATGTTTTTCACAAATATTGTTTAATGAAATATTCAAAAAAGTTTCATCACTCGAAATGCTAAAAAAAAAACAATTTCACAATTTAAAAAAAAATGATTTAGCTTTTTTGTACTTAAAAAAATTGAAGAAATGGAAAAATTGTTAATTCTAAAAAAAGTTAAAATTACTTCGAATACGAAAAAATTGTTATAATTGATTTAAGAAAATTGCAATGATAAAAAAACTAGAAGATTTTAATAGAATTTGTGAAATAATTTTTCAATAGTGTTTTGGTCAATTAAAAAAGTCATTGAATTTAATGATTTTTTAAATGGGTAAACACTAAAAAGATAATTTTACAAATTTTCATAAAATCATTTTTTTTATCGTTTCGGTTTTAGAGCCATCTTAAGGTAATGTGCTGACTACTCAGTCATACGCTTGATCTCTTTCGGACAAACGATCTGCAGAAATGTTATACACAGTTCGTGGTTCTCTTCGTTTGTCCGGAAGATCAACCGTTTAGGAGAATTTTGGTACACAGTTTTTGTTAGCGACAGAACAGTCGGCACATCGCCTTAATGCGTAAAAAAAAAAAAAAAAAAAAAACTATTACAAACTCTTTAATTTTAGTTTTCTTTCGGTTTTTGGCTAAATTAACTTTTTTAAGAATGACAAAATGTATTTTTAAATAATTTTCCTTCAGATATTACAGGCTTATGGCGAGTCGGGCCCGTCGAATTCCGACTCCGAGGACACTCCTCTGGTGACTCAAGCGCCGGGAAGTCCCGAAAAGGCCGATACCGCCTACAGATATTACATTATTCACGATAAAATCGAGATGGGCGAAATGGCCTCGATATTTTTCGAGAAAACTGGTGTCACTTTATTCTACGTCTGTCTGGTCGTTTACCTTTATGGTGATTTGAGTATTTACGGTGCTGCAGTGGCAAAATCACTGGCTGATGTCGCTTGTACTTATCAGTCGCCAAATTTTACTTGTAACGACACGATACCGGATACGGAAGCTTGCTGGGAAGGCTCGGAGCTCAATCGTCTCGATGCCTACAGAATATTTCTCGTAAATAAAAAAAATTAACTCTTCCCTTTATTTAAAAACTTCTAACTCGAAAAAAAAAAAATCAAACTTGATCGAATGAAAAATATTTGCATCGATAAATTAATACTAGAAATAAATAAATTTTAAAGAATATTTTTTTTTACTAATTTTTCGTTTTTCAATGGTTGTTAAGCTTGTGAAAAATTGACCTAATGAATTTAACATTTTTAGTCATAAATTTTAACACGTGACACGAACTAACGCTGCATGATATTTCTCGTTAATATTTTACACTATTTTTCAAATATCTTTCTCGTTCTTTTTCGCAGACAATTTTTGTCCTGACTCTTGGCCCCTTTGTCTTCTTCAATATCCAAAAGACAAAGTATCTTCAGCTCTTGACCTCGATGATGCGCTGGCTTGCATTTGCGATTATGATAATTTATGCATCGAGAATTCTTCTTGTGAACGGACCTCAAGGCTCGCCACCAGCTGCTAACGTCATTGGTAAGTGAATTTTTCAAAAATTACTCATATTTTAAGTATTATGACGATTAATTATTTTTTTTTTTCATTATGACAAATTCTTCAAAAATTAAGGATATCTAGTTTATGAATAAATTAATAAATCTCATGTAAAATTTGAATTTCTAGAACATTTTAGAATTTTCCACATTTTAAATTGCCTTAACCCTAGAAAGATTCACTGGATGATTCACATCCAGGTGTTTTTGTCCCTTGTGATGAATTTCTATTAAGTGCCTTTTGAACAATCATTTTTTTAAATAAAAAAATGCAAAAATCGATTTTTTCCAATACGATTTTATATTCTTAACTCTGTAAAGAAAAATTCTGCGTTTGAATTATTCAAAAATTTTAATTACATCCAAAATTGTGAGTTTTGTTAAGGCGCAGGGGTGACATACACCCAGTGTACTCTTAATCATCGGTTTCGAAAGTTTCTCTTTCTACTGTTAAGGCTCAATGATTTTTTTTCAATTTTGTCGATTTTTTTCTTTAACAGGAATGCCCGCATTATTCGGTGCCTGCGTCTACTCCTTCATGTGTCATCATTCACTTCCGGCTCTCGTAGCACCGATAGCCAACAAAACAACCTTAAATCGTTCACTTTCCCTCGATTACATTCTAATAGCAATTTTTTATCTTCTACTTGCACTAACCGGTGCATTTGCCTTTAAACATCTCGACGATCTTTACACCCTCGATTTTGGTCCACGTGGATCTGGAGATTGTTCCAAAAGTACACATTATATCATGATTATGACAGAATATTTTTTGGCCCTATTTCCGGTCTTTACCCTGTCAACGAGTTTTCCAATAATCGCGATAACTCTGCGAAATAATTTGCAATCATTGTTCCTTAACAAGGATGAGAATTATAATATTTGCCTGCGGAAACTTGTATTTCCGGTTCTTGCTGTACTGCCGCCATATGCAATTGCAATGGTCACGAAAGATTTGTCAATCTTGGTCGGGATAACCGGATCTTACGCGGGCGCGGGAATTCAATATTTAATTCCAACTTTTCTCGTTTATTACGCGAGAAAAAAGACCGATCGTGTTATTGGTCTCGGTGTAACGAATAAATTTGCAAGTCCATTCTCGGGTAAATGCTGGCTAGTTTTTGTCATCGTTTGGGCAATAGCGTGTATGATCCTCGTATCGGTCAATCTCATCGAGATGCATTTTTTCGCTCGTTCGATTTGACGATCGATCGACTGAGTTCCAAAAATAAGTTATTCGCTGAAGACTGAAAATTCGACGATGTCCATTAAATAGAAGAAAAAAAATAACAATAATGTGATCACTAATTTTCCCACCGAGAAAAATTTAAGTTTGCTAAATAATAGAAATATTTCTAGTTCCTTCTAACAAGCAGGATCGAAATCTCGTGATCGACAATATATCTATATCATTACTAAACTATTAATTATGAGTGTTTTAGAAATTTAATTTTGTAACCAGCGATTCCAATTGATTCGATTGTCTCGATCGATACGAATATAACAAATAATAATAATATGTTGCTATCGAGATGTTACAAACGACAATACAACTTATTTCGTGTTCAGGATGTAAAACCGTAAAATATTAAATGCAACAATAATCCAACTATTTTATCTCAAGAATTAATTAATAATTCTCCATTAATTAATACTATAATATTTCCGTCTCCATTCCACGGAAAAGGCATTTTTTTTTTCTTTTTGTTAATTTTTCAATCGACCTGTATCATGGAATAGAATTTATGAAAAATTGAACCAAATTACAGATTGTTAGTCAATAGCGCTCCAAGCGCCAGAATTAAGAAATAACGAACGCATAAATATATTACTTGTGTGAGTGTGATGTATAAAATGTACAACAAATAATTACGAAAATATGTGTGTGTGTGTGTATATATATTATAATAATATATAAATATCTTATGTATACTGTGAGTTGTAATAAAATGTATATTTTTCTGAGGAAAAATTCTCTCGAATCAATTTGATCATACAATTTGTTTTATTTCCATATCTGTAATATATATATATATTTTTTTTACTTTTTCTTATCTATATATATATACTCTTATATAATTCTTATTTATTTATGACAAATTCGAGGCGTGAAAGATCTTAACACGAATAGATTTCTCTTCAAGATTTTAACAACTCAAGGTAGCATAGTAAAAGCGCCATCTGTTTATTTTTCTTTCCTTTTTTCATCTTCTTCCCTTCTTGTTTTTTTCCTTACTTTGTTTTTTTTTTTATCACATCGACCCTTCTTTCTCCCGCCCTGTAGCGAAGAAAATGACCATATTGGACTTTTTGAATTTTTTACGAATAATCAAGCGCGTTCGAACAATTCACTCGTGAACAAACAAAAAAAATAGAAAAAAAACTTAGACCGTGAAGAAATACAATACAAATTGACCTACGTAAATCACATGTAACATCGAGGCAAGAAGCGAGGTGAGATCTAGGATAAGTTTTTTTGTCACTTGTTTTCACTTAAAATTAAATTGACTATCGTACATTTTACTGAATGTCGCGATATGGCAATGACGAATTTTCGTTTGCTCGGCGAAATTTCATATTGATAAAGTGTGATGACCATTTTTTGTATTTTTTAATTTTGTTATAATGGCAAGCACGTGTGCAAATTTTGGGAAAAAATCGATTGATCCCTTCGCAGCATTGAGAAATTTTTTTTTTGTTGTTTTTTTTTTCCAATGAAGAACGAACAGATGCCGTTAATTGACGAAGCGAATCGAAATAATTGATTAATCGGTAGCGTTTTTTTTCCCCCGAGATATTGATTCCCAGATGAGTTTGATTTCCCTTCAATCCTTCTATGATTTTAATACTATCGTTATTACAATTTTTTTTTCCAATTAATATTATTCTTATTACTATATTAATTATATTTCAGTAGGTCCTGGTGTTTGGTGAGAACTCCGTGCCGAATCAGTATTGGCACTTTGTGTCCCGCTTGAATAAATTTATCGCGAGTTTTGATAATTGGCGAATTTTCGTACAATTTTTTTCACACGATAATTCGCATAATTTGGAACTCGTAATTCGATTAATCGATTAATCGTATGTCAAGGTCGAGGGTATAAATCTCGAATGCTCTTATTTTGGTAATTCCTGTCTCTTGAAGAGCTTCAGTCTTATCTTGTACTAGATTTTCGGATCGATCCACTTTCATTTCATGAACTACTGGGGTCTTTTTTTTGGTTTTCGTATTTTTTTTGTAGCCCTCTCGCGGCTAATTAGACTACTAGCGAGGTATAAAATCGGCTAGCGCGATATGTGTTTGGTGGCTTCGTTGATGAATGATCCTATTATTTTTTTGTTTTTTTTTCTTTCGTTTTTTTTGTGCTGCGTTGATTTTTTGACAATTTTTGCGACATTTTCTCTTGTTGATTTTTTTTTTTTTCAATACTTTGAAGATTCATAATTTTCGGTGTAGGGACAAGGAGAGTCTTCGTGGCCGATGCACTCGATAACTGGATCGTGACTACTGTCCCACATACCGGGACCGCATTGACGACAAAGACCCGCCAATGTGCACGGTAAACGATCCAAAAGTCGGAAATGATAAAGCAAACCACGAGCTTTTCGTATTATGACGTTTCCGTCCATGTACATCGCGAGTGAACTAAAGTGCAACAGCATCTCGTCCGTGCGGAGATCTTGGGCTATAACGTCGTCGGCATAGACGCACATTATCGCGAGACAGAGAAATAGGTGAAAGTAATCGGTGAGATAATTGACCCAGCAAGCCTCCCACATTACCAGAGCAACTTCCGTTGGAAATTCTCGTTTGAGACAGCTGAAAAAAAATAAAGAAATTTTGTTGAATGATAAAACGATTTTCGAAAAAATGTTTTAAACTCGTAAATGTTTGAGTCAAAGTTGTGTGGCAAGGTCAAAAAAATTAAACAAAAATTCAAAAGAGCCAACTTAAAAAATAGGGAATTGGCCGATTGTAATGCAAACTCGTGACTAATTCGAAATCGAAATTCAAGATGGTGGATTCAAGATGGCCGACTGAAAAACAGAAAATTGTACGCTGATTTCGAACTCAATAAAAAAATGACAAAATGCAAAATGGCGGATTCATATGGCCGACGAAAAAAATAAAAAATTGTACAACGTTAATGGAAACTGATATCTTGGAATTTTTGAGATCGCTAATTACGGATAAAATGATAAAATTCAAAATAGTGGAACGTAAGTTATTTTTATTCCGAATACTCACAGGAGTATCCAACGATGACAGAACAATAATTCCAGTGCGTCAGCGTGTTTTTCAAGATGGGAATAAAAATCCGGTACCATGACTCTTATCAATTCACGAAGATAGCACAAATTACGATCCATATCGGTGTCGGTTGGTGTACAAACGGCCACTGATCTCTGCATGAGACCGGCGAAACACCAAAAAGCATCAATCTCGGAATGTAATTCGGCCAAAAGGGGGGCTAGTAAATCGGACATTCCCTGAGTGTAACCGAGACGACAGTTGTACACAGCGTAATTGAGCAGAATGTTCCTTCATTAAAAAAAAATATATACAAAAATTAATAAAATATTTTATAAACTTTAGAATATTAAAAAAAAAAAAAAAATTATAATTACTTCATTATTTCGATATTGGGATTATCCTCTCCTGCGTAATATGGATTTCCGCGATCCGTACGAACGACGTCTTTTTCAACGATGCAAACGACATTGCGCCAAAAACGTTCAGCTTGCTCGGGATTCATACCGTATCTTCCTCTCTCGATCTCATCATATTCCTGTCTTCTTATCGCGTCGATTTGCTCGCGATCGTCGTATGTGCTCTGATACGAGTAACAATGAAGCAAAAAAGGCCATACGATTTTTCTTAATGCTGGCTCGAGACCACCGAAAAATATGCCTTTTCGAAGTGCAAGATCGTCCTCTACTTGACCCCGTTCGTTCAACAAATCTTTCCATGCTAGCGAAGTTATCATCGGTACTTGGCCCTCTTCCGGATGAAGCTCGTCCCTGCCAACTTCCGGTCTGCAGACCATAAAGTGCCTGAAGGGAAGTAAAAAAATCGCTACATTAGAATTGGCCTCGTTCAATTAACGATAATTATTCTACTATGGTGAATTAGTATTATGAATTAGAAAATCAAAATGGCGGAAGCAACATTGGGGTGACCAAAAAAAAAAAAAAAATAGAAATACAGCCGATTTTATTGAAAATTGATATTGGGAGGCATTCAAGATTGCTGATTACGAATTTATGGTCAAATTAAATTTAGCCATGAAAAATGGCGGATCTAAAATTCCGAAAAACAATAAAATGATCCGATTTCAATGAAAATTGGTAACCGAGGGTTTTTGAGGTCACTCATTACGAATTTGAGGTCAAAATTTGAAAATTCAAAATGGCTGTCCGAAAAAATGTAACAATTGATATCCGGTGGTTTTTAAGATCGTTGAATGCGAATCTAATTTAAATAATGAATATTAATAGCAAACCGGTAAGGCAAAATCTCTTCCTGATCGGTATCCTGTCTCGGATAGAGAATTTGATGCCACTGATGAAGCGTCGCAGCGAGTCTGTCCAATCCACCATGATGAAAATGAAGAATTTTATACTGACTCTCGCGACTGGCAACGACCAATTGTCCGCTCGTACATCCCGGATCGGCAAAAAATAATCTCAACGATCTCATTTGACTGAGATCGACAGAAAATCGACGACATCGATGGGCTCGTCTCAATGTAACCGGCGATGCTGTCGCGCTTTCCGGAAATGTCAGATTGTGCTGAAGAGCCAAAGATTCCGGAGATCTCATCCATGTAGGAAATTCCTCGGCTAAGTATTAAAAAAAAAAACATTTTTTCTCATCGTATATTATTTTAAAAACTATATTTTCGATTTTCGTAAAGTGCAAAAATTATGATATAAAACAATAATTGCTTATGAAAAGTACAACAAAAATGGAAAGTGAGTAAAAAAAAAAACAAAATTTGATGAAAAAGTTATTTCTCCTCATAAGTTATTGGTACGAAAAATAGAATTACGTGAAAAAAAAAATATTTACAATTATTACCGTCCGTCGATCCCCCAACTGATAGGCTGCAATTCGATGTTAACGACATGCTTCGACTTTTCACGCTGTAATTGTCACGCAACATATTTTTCATCTCTCCATTCTCAAGATGGCGATAACGTTCGACGGAACATTCATTTTCAAAGACTCTCGAATCGAGAGAATCCGATCTCAATCGATTTAATCTCGTAAATTGAATTTTCTCACGATTCGCGACATTTCCACCATTCTCACATTTTTCCCCGTTTAATTCTTCATTCCCTGAGCCTTTTTCCGACTCCTCTATCTTCAAAATCGTCGAATCTACAGCTGCTTCCGGTTTAACCGGAACTTCAATTTTTTGTTTGTCCAATGAGACGGTGGCGGCGCTACTGTCGCATCTCAACTTGCTAGGGGCAATTCCACCCGAGCAAACTCTTTCGCAATCGCTGCAATTAATCGGCTCCTTAACCTCCAAACAAACGTCAACGCGTTCATCCTCATATTCGTACTTTCCACCATTGGTCTCTTCCGGTATTTTCCCATGTGACGAATTTATCGATTGTTGCTTTTTTGGCGTAAGATTTTCGAGTGTCGTTGGATGTTTTCTCAATGTTGTATTTGGTATCCAGCTGAGATGGAGTGTCGGGAAATTTGTGTTTTTTTCGAGTTTGCATGTGAGCGTCATATAGCCAGGATGATGAACAATATCGCAGTGTTGTCGTAGCAACGTTGGCGGATGCACGCAAACGTTATTTTTGCAAAAAAGTGCCTCATCATCCTGATACATGGATCGACGATTATCCTGGCTGCCATCACCCAAAATATAACTACTCGCTTTCTTCAGGATACTCGGAAGTGGCATTTTTAAGGTTTTTCGTAAGGGACACCAGACAGAGCTTTTTTGAGGTAATTATTAATCTATATCTTATTCATCATTCAAATTCTCGTATCATCAATGGACTCGTGTAAATTTTCCATCGAAGATCTTTCACTCTCGTAATTATGTAAGACATTTTCCTTTTTTTTTTTCTTAAATTATACGTACTCTTGCGAGATATTTAATGATTTTTTTTCGATACCATTCGATTTGCTCTTTTTACGGATTTACGGGTTTTTGCTGAGCAAGCTTTTTTACATGATTGTACTAACCAGCGAAACCTACTGGCTCGTAGATTGTTTCAGTCTCTGCGAGAATTCGTCCACTATCGTATAGAGCTATAACAATATAGCAGTATATGCGACAATCTACGCCTTATCAGCTTCAATTAGCCTCTTTACATATGCATATGCTGATACAGACACGCGCTATGAAAATTGAATCGCTAGCGACATCTGTACGAACTCTTTTGCACGTTTTCTCGTTATCGTCGAGATTGCCGAAACGTGTCCGATAATAGGCTAGCATATTTTTGGTGAGCCAAAACCGGAAGTATAACTCGAAGTAACGGAATTTTTTTCTTACTTCCGCTTCAGCGATCGTATATCGAAACAATGAGAGATTTTAAAACTCTCGAAAATTGAATTTAAACGCAATCAATACTGATGAATTTGAACCGAATATTTTTTCACGAAGAAAAATTTACTGAGCTCCTCATATATATTTATAATCGTTCACGCCACTGGTCTGATAAGCCAAAAGTCAGGCGTTTCACTTCCGGCCACGGGAACGATTATTCAATGGGATTACGAGACATTCTCGACCTTCCGTATGGCCTCGATGATTATTAATCTTATTATCATTTATTATTATTATTATAGCAAGAAAATTATTCTTTTTATTGAGCAGAATCTCTCTTATGCACTTAATTTTTTCTAACTTTTGTTTACCTCTAAATTTTTGTTATTGAGCAAAACGATTATTGTTTACGTCGAAAGTCACTTTTCTTGCGCAATGGTCGTGAACGTACTGACGCCTTTGGTTACTGCGCGCGGTTTGACACAACAGAACTAAAACGAACCGAGTTGGAGCTTACAACGCGCACGCACACAGGTTGCCACAAACTCTATCCAGGATCAATATTTCCATCTGATTCCGAGGGCTCTCTACGTGTTGCCCTACTATCCGAACTGACTATGTTTCCCTCTTCTCTCGGTTTCCTCGCTTTGGCGCACACACAACAGCCATATCCTCCTCTTTTTTATTGATCTTGTCGGCATGCAACTTCAATTTATTTCTCTCTTACTTCAACTGCGCTTTTTTCGCTCATTAAATCTTCAGTGCAAGTTCACATCAGTTTGCAGTGTCGTACATTTGAGTTTTCCCGTGAGACTCGAAGGATTTAGATCGTGTGAACTTTTGCCATGCGATAAGTTTCGTTCTGAAAGGTTTCCGATGTTTCTCAGCTGGAATTCATTCTGAGAGGTTTTTTAAGTCTTTTCTTCACAGGCAGAAACCACATGGGGTGTACGATCCTTTATTCGACCGATAAACAGGGTAATAGTATTAAAAAAAAAAAAAAAAAAAAAAAAAAAATAGTCATTATGTAAAGAGTAGAATTTATTTTGGGTTCTTATGGTCTGCCAGATACATTTTTTATAGTTACATGACGCTACCTCTAGGGGCGCGCACGACGATTCGTATTTTTTTTACAGTTAGTGGCGCCCCTGGCGATGGCGTCATTCACTAAAAAAGTGTCTGTCTTGAGAACAAGAACAATATAAGCTCCAAAAACGATGCTATTACCAGATTTGTCATTTAATATTTGTAATCAACGAACTAGAATCGGATCATTTTAGTGTTTTATCGTCGATTTGTCAAAATTAACGATCTTGGCTTTGTAGGTTGAATAAAAATACTCAAGTAACAATGAAAAAAAGATATATTTACACAATAAATTATAATACTGTTATCGGAGACTTCTCAACGTTGTCGACTTCACTCATCTTACGAGTACAGATCTCTATAAATCTTCGAACACTCTGTTATCCTTTGTTTCTTTTTGTTTTATCAAAGTTTAACGCTCTCATCACAATCGAACCATATCGCATGATTGTTATCGAGTGCCAATCCCGATTTAGCCCCTCGTTTGAGATAAGTTATCGTCGAGTATGCCGCAAAATGAAAATCCTCCTGGAGATATCCATTAATGAGAAGATGTCCAACAATCGATTCCCCAATTTCTCTTGAAAATTTTGGCACTGGAATCGACGAGACTCTCAAAGTAGTCGCACCCTTTCCGTACCAAGCGTCAATAAGCTTCAGAGGAGTCAATCTCGTCTGGCTCTGAACTGCCTTCGTCAATATTTGATACAATTGTCGACAATAAGGCCCAACATCGACATTCTTTTTTTTACACAATCTTCTGCAATGATCGCACATCTCAGCACAATCGCTCGAGCTCCATTTCTCCTCAAAATGGCGGGCAATCAAACTTCTACGACAATCAATCGGATTCAAGCAATACTCGAGAACTTTATAAAGATTTTGCAGGCCAACTTTGTCCTGAAATACCATCGTACTCAGACGAAATATATCGGGCAATCTGTAGAGAACAATGCAGGCTGCTTTTTTGCCATCACGACCAGCTCGTCCGCTCTCTTGATAAAAATTTTCCATACTCTTGGAGACGCAATGATGAATAACAAAACGAACATCAGGTTTATCGATTCCAAGACCAAATGCGATCGTCGCTACTATCGCCTGATAATCGCCATTTATCCATTTATTGTAAACCTTCGATCTCACATCAGCCTCGAGAATCGCGTGATAACAACCCAATTTTAAACCTTTGCCCCGAAGATCACCGGTTAATTGTTCAGCCTCTTTAATTGTCGTTGTATAAATTATTCCTGATTTACCCTCGAATCGTGTCTTGAGGAGATTTTCAATCATCGAGAGACATGCAGATTTGTCCGAGGGCTTTCGACGTACCTCGTAAAATAAATTTGGTCTGTTGAAGGACGCTCGAAGTACGAGACAGCCTTGAATATCGAGCATTTTTTGAACGTCGACAATTATTTTTGCTGGTGCTGTGGCAGTCAGGCCAAGGATAGGCACACCTTGAAACATTGATTTGAGAATACCGAGAAATTTGTAATCTGGACGAAAATCGTGTCCCCACTGACTGCAACAGTGAACTTCGTCAATGGCGAATCTATCGAGTCGATTAATCTCGTGTGCTTTTTGCAACTTGCTCATAAAACGATTTGACTTTGCCATGTATTCCGGGGTCACATAAACCAATTTTAGGCTTGAATTTTTGTCGATCAGACCGTTCATTATCGTTTTTACGTCGTCTTTATTCGCTTTTGAGCTAAGCATCAGAGCGTTTATTTTATTTTTGTGCAAACCACGAAGTTGATCCTCCATCAGTGCAATGAGTGGAGAAATTACTATTGTCACACCTTCTCCTATAACTGCTGGTAATTGATAGCAAAGAGATTTTCCACCACCTGTTGGCATTACGAGAATCACATCCTCGCCGGACATTGAAGCGTTTATTGTTGATAATTGCAATTCACGAAATTCTTTGATCTTGAATACATCGGTGAGGATTTTTTGGAGTTTTTGGGACCAGCTAAAGTCTGGTGTGTCCCAATTCTTATGAGAGAGAGATAGACTCTTTTTCAGGAGAGCATCATCTCGAAGTTTTTGCTTGCGCTGGGTCAGGATGTTCTTGCGATCCTCGAGCTTTTGCTGGTCATGCTCGATCTGACGGAGCTCATAGTCGATTGCGTTTATCTCGTCCTCCTCGGTTGCTGGGAAATTATGTTTTTGTGTTATTTCTCAACAATTGATTTTACTTTGTCGTTGACAAATTTTTATTATATAAATTTGGCAGATCTTGACACTCAACTTAAAAGAGCCGTGACTAAAAAATTAAATTGAGAAAGAAGTTCAAAATTGTGGAGGAGTCGTGCATGGCTGATAAAAAAATTATCCTAATTCGATATCGTTAATTTCGAATTTATAAAGTCAACATTTTAAGATTCAAAGTGGCACATTCAATATGGCCGACCAAAAGCAATAAAATAATTGATTTCAATGAAAATTGGCTCGAGGATTATCGAGATCGCGGATTTCCGGTTCAGAGTGAAAATTTCGAGCTTCAAAATGGCGTAGTCAATGGTTAACCATAAGGAAACCGAAAAGTAATTTTCGATTATTGAAATTTCGCTTTGTAATGTCGGTTTGAAAGTATGCACAAAGTGACGCAAGAACCTAGAACTTTTAATATTACCTAGGCTATAATAATAAAGATATTTTTGAGTGAATTTCATTTATGCAGAAAAGAAAAGACATTTTATAGGGCTAAATATGAACAATTGTTTTCTTGTTAGCAAAAGTTTGTGGATACAAAAAATACAAACCATGATATTCATCATCATCATCGATAATCATAACGGTCTTCGATGATCTCGACATGTCGCCGGAACTTTGAACTCTGCAAAATAAAAATCAAACTTAACCTAAAAGAATCTTTATTTCCCAATGAAATATGTAGAGCATCAAAATCTTCTCTCATCTCTACGGATTAATATTGTCTATTTTGTTAAAAATTCGATTAAATAAGATTTAACAACAAAAGATGATCACCTCAAATCATATTTTCATTTACAGACGCAAAAATATACGATTACTTTTTTATCATCAAATTTATTTTTCGCGGAAGTATTTTATAATATTTTCATCGTTACATGAAAATTGATTATAATGTAAAAGCCGATTAAAATCGACGAGGCCGAAGCATTCAAAACTTTTTGTTCTTTTCGTAAAAAAGACACGATAAAAAGGAGAATAAAATAAATGTACAAGTACCACAAAATCATATTTATTATATTTACAAACGCAAATACACGATGTTCTTTATTTTCAATTTTTAAGAAAGTATTTTTATTGAATTTCTGCTCTATTGTCATAGATTAGCATATCACTACATACCACAACAATGTAAAAGCCGACAAATCGACGATGTCGGAGCGTTCATAACCTAATTTCGTCTCTCGCGACTCTCGCCATACATATATATATTGTCTCGCGCGAGCAAGCAAAGCATTCTCGATCAGCTGATCGTATTTTTTTTATTTCACGAGTATTTTGTTCCCTCCCTTCTCAAAGACGCACCCGTGTGAACTGCTAAACAAAAGGTCAGCGTTCCATTATCAGTCGTACTCCAGCAGCAGGCAAGTAAACGGAGATAAACTCGTCGAAGATCCTTTCTAGCAAAAACTCGCAATTATCTCATAAATTTATCACGCTTCTTTTCCAACGCAAAGTAATCGCGAAATTTCCAATAACACGATAATAATAATAATAATAATAATAATTCATCCAGTCACCCAAGTACTTTAGATTAGTGTCTAGAATGTTTAACGCGGCGCTGCGCGCTTGTCCAACTTGGCTCGAGAAACAAATCACTTGTGCATATTTCAAGGGTACAATAAATAAATATTCATCCACATCATAAATTAAAATTTTCATAGTCTTCTTTTGCTTCTTTTAGTCTAATTGCGCCTTTGTGTCGGAAATTTGTTTTTTTTTACAGCCAAGAGCATAAGTTCCAACGGTTTCTCCAGAATGCACAGTCAAGCTACGCAGATAAAGTCGAAGGACGCGATTGTTCACGTACTTCCGGCTCTTCAGGATAATTTTATGTATCTCGTAAGTCAGTTTAAAATTTTCTTTACAATTTATTAATTTTAACAAAGTACGGTAGTAATTTCAGTTGCATGTTTGAGAGAAGAGCTATTTTTTTGCGCGAACGATTTATTGTCGTTCGCAGCGCCATCTGTACTAGAGCGTCCCCCTCCTCCACTCTCGACTCTTTGCAGATCGTTGATCCAAAGACGAATGAAGCTGCGGTCGTTGATCCTGTCGATCCCAACTTGATTGATACAGTCGTCAAAGAACACAATGTCAATCTAACGAAAATTCTCACGACTCATCATCATTGGGATCACGCGGGTGGAAATGAGGCGATATGCAAAAAATTCAAAAATCTCAACGTCTACGGTGGCGACGACAGGATTGAGGCGGTCAATTGCAAAATCAAACATGGCGATGTTATAAATATTGGAGAATTAAAGGTCGAGTGCCTCGAGACTCCTTGCCACACGACTAGTCATATATGTTATTACGTCACTGGTCCTGAAAAAGATACACCAGCCGTTTTTACAGGTATATTTTTTACGACGCCATATTGTTTTTTTTCCCCTATAAATCGAGATAATTTTGCAATTTTTTAGGCGACACACTCTTCATCGGTGGCTGTGGTCGTTTTTTCGAGGGTACTCCCGAACAAATGTATAAAGCACTTTACGATGTCCTGGGCTCTTTGCCCGATGAAACGGTAAGAAAACAAAAAAAAAACCGAATATTTGTCCCTTAAATTGGAACACTTAAATTAAATAAAAGCTACCTGGAAATCCGTTCTTAAAAGGGACAACTCAAATCGATAAAAATCCTTGATAAATGGGCCCATAAGTTGGACACAACAAATATATCGATAAAAGAATTTTCTCTACTTTGGAAGACTTAAAAAAATATTCTTCGACAATTCCAGAGAGTTTTTTGTGGTCACGAGTACACGTGCGCAAATTTAAAATACGGTATGGTCGTTGAGCCAAGCAACGAGGCAATCAGGACGAAGCTCGAATGGGCGAAAAAAGAACGGGAGACTCAAACTCCGACAGTGCCGAGTTCGATCGGTGACGAGAAGCGCACAAATCCATTTATGCGAGTGAACGAGAAGGACGTGATGGATCACGCCAAAGAGAGCGACCCGATAAAAACAATGAGATCCCTACGAAAAGAAAAGGACAATTTCAAGGCTTAATCGCCATAATCTTCCAATCTTCTTTTTTTTTTTCTTTGTTCAAACTCTCAAAAAATGTCTTTGGGTATAATAAAATGGTTAGTTTTTAAAAATATCGCATCACCATTTAAATCTTTAATTCCTTTCAGTCCTCAGCTCGATCTCCATATCCCATATAAGTAAAATCATTTAGTTCCATATTTACAGGAATTCTCGTCTAATTAACTACGTCGTGTTTGGGGCTGCTTGAGGAGGCGCGTCTTCCGCTTTTTTATTGTAAATTTGCATTTCCGCGACGTATTTTTCCTTGGAACGCTCGTACATGTCGTAGTAAACCTGAAAAGTTAAAAAAATTGTTAATTTCGACGAAAAAAAAAATACGATTTTGTTGCCTGATGGAAGAAATTTCATTTACGTGAAAAAAAAAAACAGATTTTAGTACCAGAGTTCTTAAAATGATCTAATCGTGAAAATTTGGTGTGCGTGTGTGTGTGTGTGTGTGAGAGAGAGATGGACTTAAAAAATTCAAATAGTTGCATCGCGAAAATTAATTGAGCAAATTTCCTACTGATTTAATAAAATTTGAAACTAATCAAATTCCATAGTAAAATTCCAAATACTCCATTAAAGCTCAAGCAAACCTTAGATTATCTTATTGCAGTAAAGAGGGAAAAAAGATGTTTGCACTTTGCTACCTTCTGATTTTTCCTCATTAACAAAGTTGCTTCAAAGAGGAAGCCGAAATTGAAGAAGCCTATATAGTGCTCTATTGAGCTCATGTAGAGAACTCCACAGATAAGGAAAAATCATGAGAAAACAATGTACAAGTTTCAATTGACTTTTTTTTTTTTTCAATTTGTAAGAATTACGAACTTTTTTGTCCTCGGAGGTCAATGACTTCCATGTAGTTGCCAGTTGCCTCGTTAATTCTTGTTTACTCGGTTCAGGTTCTCCAGCCAGTCTCTCCATCACTCTTGGCCTTTGTTCCTGGCAAAATTGGAAAAACGGATTGGCCGGTCTCTTTGGAGCATTAGGATCGGCCTTTCCACCTTTTCTCTTAGTGCCTTTTTTTGGTTTTTCATCCTTTGCGCACTGTACATTTGATTTTGTGCCTTTTTCAGTTTTCAAGGTCGTTTGGAAGACGCTATTTTCCTCAAGGACACCCATAGGGGCTTCGCGCCATCGATCACCGTGCCGATCGAGACGATCGATGAGAAATCTGCCCATAATTCACATTTTTTAATCCCAAATTCAGCAAAAAAAAGAAAGGGCAACATAACCTAAAAATTACATCGCGAACGAACATAACCTCAAAAAACATTACTTTTTTTCTTTCCTCGTGCGTTTCAGAAGCTTTCTGACCCGTTGAATTCGATAGACGAGTCTCTCGTTGTCCTGTGATTGTCCCAAAATTCACACAAATGTGTCAATTAAAGAAGGAAAAGAGTAAAAAGTAATAAATTTTCATACAACTAACCTGCTGTAAAACTTCGCATCTGTCGAGCAAAAGTTGATATTTTCTTTTATAAATGTCAAACTCTTCGGGCTCGACGTCGTATTCGGACTCGTCTGAAATTTCACTCTTTATTACTTGTGGCGCAACATAAATATTGTTTTCTGTCATTATTTTTGTATTTTTTGTTTGGGTTCAGCGTCGATGAAAACGATAACGCAAAGTTTTAGTCTTGTGCGAGTGAGGTAAGGTTAGATATGTACTATGTGGTACTATGTACGCGTAGCTCTCGTAAAATATTCCACATGAATATATATATATATATATATATATATCGGTGTTCTAATGCCAGAAAGGCGCACAAACTATGCTTACACAGACTCGATACGCTCTTTTGGCTTTAGGTTTGATTCTATAGACATGGAAAACACATATAAATGATTCAGAGATGCATATATATATATAGAATGTTGATATGAAACTTCTTCCGGTGATTAACAATGGAACGAGACGGTATTACGTTGTTCCCGTTTATTATGCGGTCATTAGGCGGTTTCATCTCATGAAGGAGCAAGAGAGAGATGAGAAGAGTCGAGAGAGAGAAGGATGACAAGCAACAGAAAAGATTGTCGTTGAAATTTCGCTAGTTTCATGTGTCCAAACTTCTGATTGATGTGTATGTGTCTGCTTAAAATTGATACGAGAGACTTGAAATTATAGCTATACCGTCATTATTTTCATTCGCTTAGATTTTATTCACAAGCAAGATAGCTTTTCTGAATCATGTAGGATTTCCATGATATCAAATATATGGTTTGAGTGGATAATTCATTTTTTGATACCTCTCTGTACAGAGTGAGAAACAAGATCGCGACTCTAATTCACACAAAGCATAGTTATAGAGGAAATGATTCGCTTCGTGGATATATATATATATATATATATTTATGTATGCACGTATCTTCTAAAGGTGTCGCTACTACACGATGAGATAATTACGCAAATTACGTATACGCTGAATAAATCATTATTTTCTAATTGCACTGTTACGCGATGCATCTTGGGTAGGATATATAGAGTATTGACATTCGAGGTAAATGAGCCACACGTGGACTTTTCTATGATAAGGATATATTTTTATCAATGGTACAGCAAGCGATTGCGGAATTTTTTTTTTTCAATCCCTTCCACTCGAGTGGAATATTAATTTATTATTCGAGATAGTCGGATAAAGTCGAGTGGAATTCTTGGAAAAAAACTTGTCAATTATTATATATAATTATAATTTCCTGTTTGCTGATTTATTGTTAACGAAGTTTGTCAAAAAGGATTTCATGAACAGAATTTTTTATTTTTTATTTCAACAGCTTTTCGTGGTATGAAGGTTCGTGACAATGTAGGTCATTCAATTGTCGCTTTTAGATTCATGAATATTACGAATATGTAAATCGCATTAAGGTTAATCCCACCTGACGCGATATCGATTCTCGTAAATCCAGTCACGTGACTGGTTGCGCAATATATAATTAACAAAAAAATGAGAGTGGAAATCAAAAGCCTTTTGGACATTTTCAAAATTTCCCGCCTAAAATTGATTGGTACACAAGTAGCCAATAAAGGGCATTTCGAGGCCTAGGAGGGTTGCGAGGGTGGGCATGCGCATTAACCAAAAAATCACCCCCTGTCGTGCATCTCACTCGTTACTACCAAATATACACCACACGGTACGTGTGTTCCGTTATTCCGTATTCCGCTGCTGGCGCTTAGTCGTGATTGTTGTGTTTTCGTCTCTCGTGCATTTTTTTCACGCTCATCAATCGAAATTCGTCATTGTTTTTCGCATTATTCTCATCGTTACACGAAATACTCGATTTTTTTTTTTTCAAGCTCATGAAGATAAATCATTAACAATAAAGAATTTATGCCATTGTCACTGAGGTGTGAAAAAAATCGTCACGACCGTGCCGTGTCAATTAACCATCTATAAACACGTTTTAAATATATTAATCAAGAACGCGTGTTTACAAATTCGAATGAAATCACACTCAAATTTTTTCTTCCATTAATTCTAAATACTCGCTCTATCACTCTCGTACATCCACACACACACACACAACATAATTATATCTTTGTGAATAAAATTTACTTAAAAAAAACGTTAAAATGCAGTGTGTAGCAGTTTTTTAGCATCCGCTAAGGAGTGAGTGAGTCCTTCGGTGAGTTTGACTTTAATTATTTTTTTATCTTTCACTCTCTCATCGTCTCCTCTCTGATAAATAAAAAGCATGCGAGGTGTCCATAGAAATTTCTTTTTGCGTCGCGTGTGCGTCCATGCGCGTTCCTCTTAACGAGGAGGCAAGAAATGCCTATGAAAATGTATCCTACCGGCGTTTTTGGGAACAACGTATCTTTTTCACATGAATTTTCGTTTGGCTTCTCTTTCTTACGCTCTCTCTATGCGTGGTCGATAATACGAGACGCTTTAGCGCATATAAGAAACATCAGCTGATTCTTTCGTTTAATTTTGGTTTTGTTTACATAGCGTTTAGTCTATGGCTACTATTATTATTATTATTAGCGATTAGGTTCTTGGCGCGTCCATGCTCGGTTGAATTAGGGCTAAGTTGAAAAAAAAAGCTAAAAAATTGAAATTTTAACAAGTCCCCTTGAGATAATGTGCTCAGTCTCTCTCTCTCTCTCTCTCTCGCTTCTCCATGACCGCCGAACATGCTTTCTCTCTCGCACCCGCGCAAACTCTAGCCCGTAGCACATCATCACGTTTTAAAAGTAAATTTTTTTTTTTTTTTAATACGACAACAGCTGGGATCTGACTTTTGGATTCTTTTAATTCTCGACAAATCACACCGAAAAAAAGTACCAAAAAAAACGAGATGCTGATCAGAAAATTCATTACGGTTATGCGATAATGCAATGCAATTTTCGATCATTACGACATTGATGGGCCTCGATTTTGGCAATTTTATGAAAAATTGCCAAAATCGAGGTTGCAACAAAAAAAAAAATCATCAGGTCTTCTCTTTTATCTTGTATCAGCATCAAATAAATGAAAATTTCGATTATAAACATTGAAAAAAGTTCATAATTAGGTTCCAATCGTTTTTTTTTTTTTTTTTTTTTTTACAAATGGCGATCAAAAATTCAACTGTCAGCAATATATACAGAAAATCTATACAATGTAACGAGAATATCGAGTAGAAGGAGAAACTCTGAGAGATAACGCAAAACATGTTTGATATTCGAATTTCGTAATGTCCTATTTCACATACAGACACATAATAACAATGTCTGCTGCCTTTGCCTACATCTCTTATCACTAAATGAGATTCATACACCATCTCTATAACGATAAGTATATACACACATCGTAAATATACGTGTATGTGGGTCGCTTGTATACATATGTCGTATACAATATATATATATATATATATATGTATCTATGTATATAAATATACACGGTTACATAAATCTCATTTCCGTTACGTACGAAAACAGCCTTCTCACTTCATCGGTGATCTGATTACATCCAAGTTACATGAGAAACGCGTAAAATGTATATATATGTACATATATATACACACACACACGTGATTCTTATCATATATATATATATATAGTATTAACGATCGAGAAATCGGATTGTATGCGATGACGTTCGTAAAATTTAACATGTACATAATGCATAATCTCATTTCTTGGCAAAACTAATGAGAAATTATCACGTCTCGTGGCTTTATCTAGTGATCTTAAACAATCATATTCATGCAGAAAAGAATTTCATGTGAAACGTGAACTTGCTCATTGATTCGTAATGAAAAATATCATCAAATGGACAAAATTTTCTATCTTGGCAATTTGAAAATTTTGAAAATCGAGTTTTCTATCTTGGAAATTTTGTATATATATATATATATATATATATATATCGATAGCATTCATACGATTGAATCTCATCGAATCTCATTTCTTCGCAAAAGTAATGAAAAACGATCACGTCCTTCATCTGCATATGTCTGTTGGTGTTAGGCAAACATATTTACACATCAAAGAATTTCATCACAGCCGTGAACTTGCTCGTTGGTTTGTAAAAACAAATAAAATATAATATACGAAAGCGAATGTCCGCAATGCAGAGGTCGTCGTTGCTATCCCTTGCAATCTTCTCGGCAACCCCTGAATACACTGAGACACTCCCCCCTCTTTTCTGTCGGCCTCTCTCTCTCTCTCTCTCTCTCTTCCGTTCCCCTTCTTTTACTAGTCCTCTCTTGGAGCTTTCGTGCGCGCCCACGAGAACAATTCTCAAGGTCAACTGTAACACACAGACACGATATCATAAACGGAATGGGTTCAATCGATCTCCCTCACCCATGGACCTTTTGCTGGACTCTTTTCACATACCCCACTTCTATTTTTTTAAAATTATTTTCGTTCAAGTTTTTACTTTTTTTTCGAGATTTTTATTTACAACCAAAAACGTTCTAAAAGTGTTTACGATTCTTCAATTTTGGCTCGATTTTTATTGAAAAATTTGTTGGGTAAAAAATATTTTTCGTTACCCTTTGCTTATAATTTGTAGGATTTATATTTGATATTTTTTTGCAAAGTGAAATTTGATTATTGAAATTATATAAAGAAATCAAACAAATTTCAACTGGAATTGTTTTTTTTTTTTAATGAAAAAATAAAAAAAAATTATTCGCTCATTTGTATATTATTTACATTTTGCACAGTGGCGAGAAGTGAAATTTTTATTTTCATCAAAAACTCCCTCACATTATACAATGTAGATGATGCCCAGGGTGCCCTTCTCGGGGCATCCTTTAGCCATCAAATCGGGGATTCCCCTGATTCTGTAACAGAGGAAAAATACTGTAGAGGGAAAAAAAAGCGTTTTTCTCGGTAAACCATTGACCAGGAAATCGTGTAATTGTTTACGATCAACGTTCAATCTACGTAAAAGAATATTATTATTTTTTTTATTCTTCGAACCGAATTTAATTTTTCTTGCAACTCTATAATTTTTCTCACTTCAACGTTTCGCCTTCGTTCACGACACGATAGATTAGCAATCATAATTGAGATAATGGTTAAATTGCCTCTTTGCGATATGTCGTGCACTCGAACTTGGTTTTTTTTTTTTTTTTTTTTCAACTCGTCGTTTTTAATGAGCCCATTTTATTTTAATAAATTTTAATAAACTTGACGACAAAAAGTGCCTGTTTGCTCCAAGAAAAGGGCCTAATTTGACGTTTCTACTTGTCCATGCTCAACTTTTTTTTCTTATCCTTCTTGTGCATATAAAATTTCATTCAAAAATGAGAAAAATATCTCTTGAATTTTTCTACTTATTTATCATTTGCCCTAAAAAAAAATCATAATTATACGGAAAATATACATTTTTCTATTTTTTTAATGCGTACTACATTTTTTAATCCATAAAATAATAATAATAACATTCATTGAATTGAAAAATCTTCACGTCATACGACGCGATTTCAATCGCCTTTATGAGTGACGCAGATCGATAAGAATATCGTGGAGGCGATCGTCCTTGATGAAAAAAAAAAAAAAAAAAAAACAACAAAAAAATGATAGTTTACAGGCGAAGCAAATGTTTGCTGAGGGCTCGTCTCGTGTGTGCCTATAAAAGGGGCTAATCAACATCGGGGTTGTTCGCTGACGCAGCTTGGGAATTCAAATCATTCTAAGCTCGTGTTTACAATATATACGGGGCATTCCAGATCAAATCGACAAAGCTTCAAACATTATTATTTTTTATTTATTTTTCTCAATTTATTACGTTGCAGGACGATACGAAAAAACACCCCATATGAATTTTCAAACTGTTCCAAAAATTCTTTATCACAGAGTTGAAAAAAATACCTGTATCGACTTTGTTGAGTTTTTGAGGAGCCCCTGAAGATTAAAATTTTGACTTGGCCTTAAAAATTTAACTTGACTCTATAAAAATCATAATGAAAAACACGACTTACTGCAAATTAATCAAAGTGTAAATTTTTTTATTCAAATGAAAATTATTTCTTAAATAAAAAATAACGAAAATTTGTTATGAAAAAAAAACGATTTTTTTGCAGCCTTTATATTTTTGAAACTCCTGAAAATATTCATTTTCAACATAGAATGACTTTCAAAATTTTCGAAAAATTCTTACAATGGGTGTTGATAGTTTTTTTTAAATTTATTTTAAAGTGTTTTTCTGGTTTTTTTTTTTTAATCCTACAAGATAATAAAAGGAAGAAAAATCGTGAGACTCAGAACTCTCGAAATTTGGCATGGAACGGCCCATGCATACACATGCAAAATAGTATGGCGACTTGGAATCTCGAGCTATTGATTCCTCGTACAAGCAGCCAGAAAATAAAAGAACGAGGGGGCAGGGGGAAGCTTCTGATTATGCCTAATCGACCTCGATAAGTTTAAAGAATCAAATAGACTGTAGGCCTGAAAGGCCTCGAATTATACTCACGCTATGGCGGGCGAATGAGATAACAAATAGCTGATAAGAAAAAAAAACACATGTTAATTTTTTTACGTTGAATAAATAAAAAATTGAACGTTAATTTGTTTATATTAAATAAATACAAAAATTGAACGTTTATTTGTTTATATTGAATAAATACAAAAATTTAACGTTTATTTGTTTACGTTGAAGAAATAAAATAATTAATTGTAAATAATTCAATCAAAAATTGGTCGTTTAGAAATTTGGAAAATCGATTGTGAAAGTGTGAACGGAGAGAATTAAAAAAAAACGGGTCACGAGATGCATCAATGGCAGCATAGAAGCATGTTGGTATATATATATATAGCTATCCTTTATCGAAATTCGATTTCATCAATAATGCTCGCGGTGGCAACTTTTAATTAATTACCAGCCTCCCCGATGACGCACATCGTTCGAGCTTCAGAGTATTTATATACATATATATACACACACACACAAAGTCATACATACATGGCCAAACTTTTGTGCAGCTGGGTGAAATGGAATATGCATAGAACAGAACCTATGCAGGCGTGTCACTGTATGTGATTTGTTGGCTCGCTCGGGCGTAAGTGCATCGGTAGAACTCTCGTCCCAAAAAGCGAATATATGTATATAATATATATATATGTTTCATGGTGATGGAGATATATATGGTAGATGTGTCCTTTCTCTTGGATAAATTTTCGATTTATTCCTCGCCAGCGGTTTTGACACTGTAGCGAGCAAGTAAAGCTCTCACTTTATCTCTTGGGACATTGAACATGAGTTTCCTCTCGTTTATTGATTTCTGTCCCACTGAATCGCGGAAGACAGCCTAGTTACAGTCCCAAGAAAAAAAAATATATATATAAAATTATAATATATAAAATTATTTCAAAAATTAAATATTTTCATCGAACAATGAAAAATAATTAACAAATGAATTATTCATATTTACGAAGAAAAAATAATTGTTTTATTTTTATCTTCAATTCAGAATTATTTTAGATAAAAATAAAACAATTTTTTTTTCTTCGTAAATATGAATAATTTATTTGTTAATTATTTTACATCGTTCGATGAAAATATTTAATTTTCGAAATAATTTTCGATTTTTGAATAGTGAAATTCGATTTCGAATTTCGATTTTTGAATAGTGAATAGCTTTTGTATGTGGATACAAATGGAAAATAAAGCGTGTGAAAATGAGTAGGGTCGTGAGGAGGTCAAGCAACTGCTCATCTAGCTGATATTTTGGTACTGAACAGACGACATTGTATACCAGCAGCTCTTCAAGCTTAACGCTCTCGTCGATATATATATATATAAACAGGTTGGGGGTCTCCTATCGTCTCTTTGAAATGACATTGAATCGATACACTGTACAATGAACACAAAACGACTTTATAATGCAAGCTTATATGTAGAATTTTTTTTTTTTTATATGAACTTAAAAATAAATAATACGAAAACTCTTATTTCCTGTTATGAATTATTGAATAATTACATTTGAATAATTATTTAAACTAAATATATCGAGGAAAAATTAAAATTCGCATAAAATACGAATACTAAAATTAAATAAATTTTATTGCCTAATAAAGTCTTACGAGGGGATTTTAATTTTGAAAATTCTAATTGCAAAAAGCTCTCGTTTTTTTTTATTCCCGAAAAAACTGGCAATTACACGAAATTCGATAAATTTCAATATTTCGGTTAAAAAAATAATTCGAGCCACGAGTGAGCCAAATTTTCGTTGGTTTTTAATTTATTGATAAAAAGCTTCGAACTGTGTCAGCGATCATTCCACGTGTCGAGCTTCTCCTTGCAATATTCAATCTCGTTGATAAAAATAAATTTTTCAAAATTGCCGTGAGATAATTGAGTCGAGAATTATTATCACCAACGTACGTGGCTGTATCAAGATAAATTATACGATGGAATCTCAAACGATTATTTCGTCGGCGCAGGAAAAAAAAAAATGCGTATGACAAAGTCATGATTTGGGGGAAAAGAAAAAAATTCGATGCCTCGACCAGTTTTATCAATCAGGCAATTAATTGATGCTCGCTGAGCAATTTATATAAAGGAGACAGAAAAAAAAACAACGCACAAGAAATTCTGATTAAATTTTTTTTTAATTATCTCTTTTATCTCCACTTGAGAATTTGCCGCGCAAAATTGCCTGGCGATAAAGGTGACCACAAAATTTCGATGACTCGAGAAAAGGGTCGTCTTGTAAAAAAAAAAAAGTCTAATCTTCTCTCTAATAAATGCAAACAATTCCAACTCGTAAAATTCAAAATGTTTTTATTTCAAAAATCACGCTGGCTAATAAAAAAATTTCATATTATTATCGGTTTTGTGTCATATATATATATATGCGGGTTGTCAACGTGATAATTGAACTCATAGAGATAATTAAAATGAAAAGAATGTCAGGAAGAAAGAATTTTGTATAAAAGAAAATAAAATGATTCGGCTGTTTACAAAAGACACGTAAGTGGTCTAAACCTGGTAAATTCATCGTGTATCATCGTAAACAAGACACTCAAAATCGTGCGTAAATGCAATTTTTTTTTTTCATAACAATAAAATAAATAAAAAATAAAAAAGTTTCTCCACTCGTGATATAAATTTGAGATTTTTTACAAGTGAGAGGGAATGAAATTGGTAAAAATCACTATATCAATCGACGTAATCGACGTAAAAGTTGCCTGAGTCAGCTTTTATTATCACCCAACTCACCCGTGTCTTTATTTAATTTCGCAAACCCGAAAAATCTTTAAAGATTATTCGTTTCATACGAATTAAGAGACGAATGTTTATGCCCACTTAAGATTTGTTAATTCAATTTAACTTGTGTGTCTGTGGCGGTCATTTTTATTTATTTATAATATTTAGCATCAATTGATCATTCCTTCAGAATTAATCTCATTAGTGTTGATAACTAAGGATTGATTGACTCCGATAATAATGATGAATTTTTTAATCAGCCACTGATAATAAATTAAGTCCAGATTAGCTGGTCTGTAATCATCATATATATATATATATATATATATATATAATATTATATATATGTATCTCCGATTAGTATTTTTTACATGTTGCACTTGCGATAGAAATTGCATTTAAAAAAAGATTAAAAAAGATATATCTATTATTATTATTATTTTGTTTAATTTATGTTAATTTTTATACCAACCTGCATATGCCCTATTGGATTTTTACGATCCTTCTCGTTTTCCCTAATCATTTTCCCAGATTTCACTGTTTTCACCATATTCGCCTTCACTGTGATTTATTTTTTGCAATTTCCTGTCACCAGCCGGAAATATGTAAATTCGCAATCGATTTGGGCCACAATTGTATTGAATTCGTAGGAGGGCACAATTGCGGCAAAAATCTCTATTTATACAGTTTCTCTTTCGACAGAGTTTGATTTTCTTATACAGGAAATCAGCAGACTCTGAAAATATAATTATCCGCATTAACGATTTCGATCTGGCAATTAATGGGTGACTGAGCGGTCACCGCACCAAGTACTGACCGCGCCCAATGCAGCTTAACTTCGTGTGATCGCCACAGCCGCGCGGCGATCGCGCACCCACCGCTGTCGGACATTCTCGTTAATTAAAATACGTGAATTTATTTGCGAAACAAAAAAACACGACTCATTTCGAAGCGTGTTTTATCGTTCAATCGCCTATCCGAGTGACCGGATTCGACAAAAATGGTGCCAAATTCAATTGGGTGTAAAATTTTTCATATCAGCTCGCAAATACCGAGAGATTATTTTTCGATAACCCCACCATAGCTGGGAGAATTCATGTAATCTGTGCTCGATAGTTTATCTGTTTTTAAAAATCAAGCAAAAAAAAAAAAAAAATCAAACAAAAAAACTACATATTTGTCCCCTCCGGCAGTATCTCAAACGTCACACGTTGGATCCTATTTTTGTATGTGCCAGGTTGTCTGCCTTGATCGATCGATCTGTCACTCATTTTATTTTTATTATTATTTATAAATTTACTAATTTAAAAATTCACTTTTAATTTATCGTCATGCAACTTAACAAAAAATTTGACCTTGTCTAATTTCTTTTTTTTTCACGACTATTAATCATTATTAAATATGACGACCTTGGAATTTCAAAGTGTTGATAGATTAGCATGTGTATAGAAACGACTAGTTTTGTTCAAATTCATTGCCTTATACCCCCTGGCAACTCATAATTTTTCGTCATTGCGAAAAGGTGAAAGATTGCAACTCTTGGGTTCGTTGAGTACACTTGAAAAATTAAACAGAAAAAAATTCATCGACTCGTCTTATCGAATACAAGTATGAAAATTTATAATTTTTAAAATTTTTATACTAAAATAATTATAAAGTGATTTAAAAATAAATAATATTTATTAGAAACTTAAAAAATATTCTGACCTCACGAAAAAAAAAAAATAATAATATTACACGGATTGAAATGTAAAATATAACAAAAATACAAATTGATTTCTATCTGAAAAATATCGAATTCGAAACGTCTCGAGTATTTCATTTCTCTATCACACTTTGCAACATAAAGACTAAATATATATATATATATATTTGAAGAAAAATAAAATAATAATTTTACATTGATTGAAATATAAAATGTAACAAAAATACAAATTGATTTCTATCTGAGAAATATTGAATTCGAAATATCTCGAGTATTTAATTTCTCTATCACACATTGAATTATAAAGACTAAATATATATATATATATATATATATATATATATACGCACGTGGTATGAAACCGAGAGCGAGACAAGAGTGAGAAAACGTCGACCATCATTCTTACATGAAAAGGCTGCCGAGAGCGATGCCGGCTATCAGTATTAACCCGGCCATCCTCTCGAGCGGATCCGTCAAAGACATCAATGACAATACGCGACTCGCCGAGATCTCTTTCGCGTTTCTCGCATCTCTCGATTTTATAGACTGTATTATTATTCATATATATATACAGAAAGAAAAAAAAAAAATTAAGAAATCTCTCGAGTCATCGGCATCGAGAAACAAAGATTGGATCATTGACATTTTAATTGTATTGATTCGACAATTTGAATAAATACACGAATAATGCCGGAATAAATTTAAACAAACACATAAAATTGATATAAAAATAAACTATTAAAAAAAAATTAATTAAAACAAGAAAAAAAAATCTACATATATTTATTTTTGACGAATTACGAAAAATTAGACAAGAAAAAAAATCACGATTAATATTTTATTTCTATAAAATGAAAAAAAAAAATCGTGTAAGAAAATTATGAGGGAGAGCCGACATATTGGGTCAAAGTTCGAGAGTCCGCGTTTTCATACTCTCTCCTTCTCTTGGTCGGATGTTCGCCTATAGTTGGACGCGTCTCTTTATTCGACGAATCTAATCGCGAGAGCGTCGAGTGAGTCTCCTCGATAAGGTCGAAGAATCCACCCTGCTGGGTCACATAATATACACACGACGATCTCAGCAGTTTGTGCTCGTGTTCGAGCTCAACGAGAGCCACGCGGGATCTTCGGACTCATCGTCGATAAAACGCTATTATTTAATTTTAATTAATTTAAAAAAAAAGAGAAAAAAAAACAAATATTGTGATAACGAAATGTTCGCGCTCCTTGCCAATAATCCTCTCGTGACGCGATTTCGTAGGACGTCGAATCGTGGCTCGACAGGATTTAAATCCGCGTGACCAAAAAAAAATATCAAAATACGAAAAAATACAAAAAATTATTTCTACGTTGAAATATTAATTTAAAAATATATATATATATATATATATATATATATATATATATATTTATACCAATAAAAATTCTTTTGACTACTCACGTGTTATCTCGAATTAATACAATTGACTTTATGTAACTTTAATTCGTTAAAGGACAAACGTTTAAATTTTATAATTCGTTGGTTGAATCGAGTTGAAACTGCTGGCTATTCTTCGCATATACATATATATTTAGTGTATATTGTTCGTGTGTGTTTATTTCCACGTGACTTTGGATAGAAAAACTACACCAGCTGCCAATTTAGAGGACATGGAAGGATATTGAGAGCCTAACTGGAATTTGAAGAAAAATAAAATCATATTTGTATATACACACACACACACACACACACACATATATATATATATATATATATATATATATATATATATATACATATACATATATGTAACTTTGTGTTGCATAGAAGATCCAAGTTTGTGCTATATATATACACATATAAATACGTCCTATATATATATATATATGAGCAATATATTGTTCTATATATGACGCTGATGTGCTGGTGTCAGGAATAAATTAATCGAGATTCATTCAATTCGTATCACGCGAAATCACGTTGCGCAACTGTGGTATAAATCGATTATTATAAAAATCTATCTGCGTTTTACATCAACAAATAATTATTATTATAAAAGAAAAAAAAAAAAAAAAAAAAATCTCCTGAAATTGCAAATTTCTCAAGCAAACAAATATTTTTGCCGCATTTTCTCGTGCAATTCTCGGAAAGGAAATTCTTGAGTGATGATTAAAAAATAATAATAATAACAGTGGAAGAAACTAAAGTGACGATGAAAGTGTGAAAAATTTGTGAAAGTTTCGACTCAAGAAAATGTCGCGGAATTTTGGAACCGGAAGTACCAGCGCAAATTTCATTATGGTTTGTGAATTTTTTTACGCGGGAAATTTGAAAAAAAAAAATTAAAAAAAATACAAATCTACATGTGGGACATGAGAAATGAGGACGAAATTTATTTTAAGATTTCGATCAGAGGAATTATTTTATTTATAGAATTCTTGTAGTTTCTTATTTTCCCATTTCCGTAATTCCGATGGCAAAATAGACGCTCGGACTCTCGCCTGCTTTTTATATCTTCTTTCTTCTTCCTCTTCTTTCTTTTTTGTACTAGTTTTTTTTTTTCATGTCATTCCCCTCATTGCTGTTTGCGAAACGATAAGAGAATGCTCGCGAGATTACATGCGCTCTTGTCCCCTCGATATACGTGTGTGTGTGTATATATATATATATATATATATATATATATATATATAGATTTCTCGTAGTAGCCGTGAGAACTCGTGTGAGACGAAATATCGGAGAATGACGGAGATGAGAAAGAGGAAGTTTTGCTAACAAGTCAAAGATCTTTGCGGGTTTGTCAAGTTTCGCTTTGAGAAAAATATAACTTGGAAAGAAAACTATTAGCAAAATATTATCTTTTTTTTAATCAATTCAAATAAATTTTCTACCGATTTCTATAAATTTCCAATCGTTTTTTTTTCATTTATTTTTATAAATTTCTAGAATATTAAAAAAAAAATCTCCATGAATTTTTAACAAATTTTTCTACCTCTTTTTCGTAATGTTAAACAATTTTTTTACATTTTATCAAAGGAATCTATTGAATTTTATTTATTTTTGTTATTCAATCATCGCGCAGTGAAAAAAAAAAAAAAAAAAAAAAAAAAAATGGTTTATTGAGGAAAAATCTATTGGGCTGGGTCTGGAACTTATTCGACATAGAAACAAGCAAAATGCGAGTTGTAGAGCGAGAGAAGGGGGGGGGGGGGGATAGAGAGAGAGAGAGAGAGAGAGAGAGAGAGAGAGAGAGAGAGAGAGAGAGAGAGAGAGAGAGAGAGAGAGAGAGAGAGAGAGAGAGAGAGAGAGAGAGAGAGAGAGAGAGAGAGAGAGAGAGAGAGAGAGAGAGAGAGAGAGAGAGAGAGAGAGAGAGAGAGAGAGAGAGAGAGAGAGAGAGAGAGAGAGAGAGAGAGAGGGAGGGAGGGAGGGAGAGAGAGAGAGAGAGAGAGAGAGAGAGAGAGAGAGAGAGAGAGAGAGAGAGAGAGAGAGAGAGAGAGAGAGAGAGAGAGAGAGAGAGAGAGAGAGAGAGAGAGAGAGAGAGAGAGAGAGAGAGAGAGAGGGAGAGAGGGAGGGAGAGAGAGAGCAAAAGAAAAAAAAAGAGGGTCGAGGCGTCTCGCTGGCGTCTGCTCGAGACTCTCCAGTCGACCCTCCACTTTTCTCAGATTTTTCTATTCCTTTCTCACTCGATGGCCCATCTTAGTTTCTCTCTCGTTTAATCCCATACACGTGCATGTATACGTATAGCATGTGAAGTTTTCATCCCCTTTCAAGCTACGGGGTGTTACGAGCCACAAGACAGAGTGCTTCGTCCTCCAATTTCGTTTGCTCTCGCGCTTTTGCTCATACAATTTTTTTTTTTTTTTTCATCTTCTCTTTCTCTTCTTCCTTGGTGACAATTTATCGATGCCGTCGTGTCTGGCAACAATTTATGAATGTCAGACTTTCTCACCCCCTTGATAAAAAAAAAAATTCATTCTCCCTTCAAATTCAATTTTTTAAGATTCTTTTAAGCATTTTTCGAGTCAAATTTGCATTAGAATTTTTCTAAATTGTAATGGAAAAAAAGCATCCCCTTTAGAGGGGCACCCCCCAGCTTTAGGGGTGGGGGGCGGTACGAGCCACGTGACCAGACTTTGCCTTCTAAGTTTTTGTTTGCTCTGGCATTTTTACCACTGAATAATTTTTTTGTCTCTTCTTCTTCTTCTTCTTCTTCTTCTTCGTGTCTGGCAAGAATTTATGGATGTCAGACTTTCTCACCCCCTTGATAAAAAAAATAATTCATTCTCGCTTCAAATTCAATTTTTTAAGATTCTTTTAAGCAATTTTCGAGTCAAATTTGGATTAGAATTTTCCCAAATTTTCATTTATTCTTTTTGTTTGAGTTATTTTTGAAAAAAATTGCATGAAATTGGAATTTTTTGTATTTTGGGTCATGGTTCGCGTTGGTCATCGTTTACAGATACCGCGGGGTCGACGGCTTTGTCGGTTCAGACTGTTATCTTGTCACTTCTCTCTATATATATTAAAAGGAGAGAGAGAAAGAGAGAGAGAGAGAGCGATAACTGCTCATAACGATATATTAACGCAGCTGGGCAAACTGTCATCGAACACGTGGTCCGGGGAATATCGGCGTGATAAATAATGTTAACACGAGGATGATATTCAATTTCACATTTTAAAACAATTAAATAAAATCACGACAAACTTTAAAAAAAAAAAAATCGACATACGAAATCGATTGGAATTTTTTTTTTAATCAATGATTCGATCAAAATGTTATCATTATTCTTTAATTTTTTTGTTATTCTTCGAAAATTCTGAAAATTTGTGGCCCAAAATGCGATAAAATTATTTTGATATTGAATAGAAAAAAAAACAAAAAAAATTTGGTCTCATTTTACTTTTATCTAAATTTGTGACAAAAGTTTTGTTTTTGTTTATTTGTGTAATTATTTAATATTTATTTTGTGAAATAAAAATTGACTCGTGTATTTTCAATTCTTCTCTCTCGTGGCGACTGAGAAATTTTTTCAAAGACTGCCAAAAATACATATTCTATATTCGGAGTTGAATATTAACGTGCGCGAGGCGAGTTAAGTCACAAAATGAAAAATCTCATCTTTTGCCTATTCCTAAATCTCTCACACTGTGCGGGTTCCTCTTGACGATCGGCGTGGCTTCTTCACGCCTCTCTCGTGTGTCTTATAGGCGGGCACGATGGGCTAATTCGGCGACTTAAGAATTCGCAACAATCGATGGCCACGTGCCAGTTGTACGTTACATAAAAAAAAAAAAGAAAAAAAGAAAAAAAAAGATTCTCTCGAGGAAGATACTCAACAGAGTCTCCCCAAGTTAAACAATCTGAGGTCGATTTACAATTTCCTCATGTCAGTAAACTTTAATCTTTTTACTATCGTGATTTTTTTATCGTAGATCTTTTTTCAATCTCATCGATCTCATATATAATAAAATGTCACATAATTCAACAGGAAGTCTGAATTTAAAATTTATGCAAAATGTTAAATTTAATTTAAAATAAATTAATTTAACATCCGGTTAAATTTTTTTTAATTCCATTAAATTTAAATGTTTAAAAAAAAAAATTATTTACCTTTTTTTCTTATTCAAGAGAAATTAAAAATATTTTTTATTTTCCAAAAATAAAATTAATTTAAACAAAAAAAAAAATTGGTCCTCAAAAGAAAAATTGTTCGTTTCCTGTTCCGTTAGACTTAAATTTATCTTTGCCGAGCGCTCACAATTATTTTCATAAACTAACACCCCCGCAAATGCTCGCGTCTTGCCAAACTACCGAATTTACTATTAAATATAATATGTGGAGACGAAACGACGACAAATATATATATATATATATATTCTCTCGTCGTCGTTGCGTCTCCACGCGTCTCGTCAAACTACCGAATTCACTATTAAATATAATATGTGGAGACGAAACGACGACGAACATATATATATATATATTCTCGTCGTCGTTGCGTCTCCACGCGTCTCGTGGCTACGCCATGGGTTGAGAGGTCGACGGATCGATATCACCGCGTTGAATACGAGGCCTCTCACTCTCGTCTTGCATCCTCCACTGTATATGTACATAAAGTTTTGTCAAACGAACAATTCAATAGCCTGAAACTGGAGAAAAAAAAAATTCAGTCCCAGATAAATTCGTAAAATATAATTATTATGAGATTTTAAGTTTTAATATTGAAATGGGCAAAAAATTTAATGAAAAGATAACATTTTTAATCATATTTCAATGCTGAATCAACTTTAGAGTGACTTTTATAGTGCACATTAAAAAATATTTTTTAATAAATCGTAAATCTTGCGCAGCTTCTAATTTTTCTGCGCGAAAAAACTTTGAGACATCAAATATTAAAAACAAATTTAATGAAATTTACTTTTTTTCATTGATAAATTATTTAATGTAAAAAAAAACAAAAAATCGTTAGGATTTTCGCGAGCGAAATATCAAATTTTAATACATTTTTTTTTTATTCATTAATTATTGGCGAAACGATCGTAAAAAAAATTAAAAAATTATGACATCGAGAGATGTGGTAGAAGAGACAAAAATGGATGCAGAAAAAGCATGGGAGATTTTCAAAAAGATAGAGAGTGAGAGAGAGAGAGAGAGAGAGAGAGAGAGAGAGAGAGAGAGAGAGAGAGAGAGAGAGACAGACAGAGACAGAGAGAGAGATCAAAGAAGAAGAAGTAGTGCGTTTCATGATGTTGTATATGGTCACAGTTAAATTCTTAAATTGATAGCAACTCATACACAATGGAAGTCCATTTATAATCGCGAGGCGTACTAACTCGAGGCGGCGACTATTCGACCAGTTACGAAATGCCATCTACGTACATCTCTTTCTCTCTCTTTCTGCCTACTCTGTAATGCTTAAACTTGGCTACTGCATGTCGAATGAAGTGAAAAAAAAAAAAAAAAAAATTACAATTTTCCAGGCATATTTTTACATGAAAATTGGGACTGGCTAAAAAAATCGCAAAAAAAATCGATTTTCTATCACCAATTTTTGAATAAATACGAGAAAAAAAAATCGTCAAAAAACTTAAGGTATTCAAGGATTTTTGTAATCATCAAAGTTCGAGGATCTGCGAGCAAAAAAAAAGAATTATTTGTATTAAAAAACAAACGTAATTTTAAAAAATTTTGCCTTCTAAACTTCAGTGTCAGGACACTAACTAGGACCTAGGGCGCAATAATAGGGCGCAAAATAATTTTCTACAAAAAAAACAATGCACAAATTAGAAAAAAATTATAATTTTTTTTATTTTTGTCTCACAAACAACTCTCGGATTTTAGCTAGAAATTATTTAAGTATAAATGAATTTTTTAACAAATTTTCCATAATAATTTTTGTATTTTTCAATGATAAATAATTTTTGTATTTTTCAATGATGAATAATTTTTGTATTTTTCAATGATAAATAATTTTTGTATTTTTCAATGATGAATAATTTTTGTATTTTTCAATGATAAATAATTTTTGTATTTTTGTCTTACAAATAATAGTGCCAACCGCAGGATCTGAACAAGTACCGTTCGCCGCATGGGTGCCTGGGTTAACGATCGTTACGTGGAGGCGGGAGAGATCCTGAGGAAGCGTCACACGAGGATAACAACAATAAGGACCAGGACAAAAATTTCCACGTCAACGTCAACGACGACGACAAAAATAAAGAAGGAGCAGCGTCGTTGCACGAGGTGCGATGGTGGTGGCATCAGAAGAAATAAGAATAAGGCCTCGGCTACGTGCTCATCTTCATCGTCCCTTTTGCCGTTACGACGTCAATTCACGAGGCAGCTTTACGAGTGGCCAGTTTTACCGTTGTATAAATCAAGGACGAAACTAATAAAAAACGTGCAGTTTCCATTAGAATACTAAATTTCACAATCACAACAACAACAACAAAAAAAAATACACAGCACACATACACACGCAGTGTTATATCGATAAATATACGCGTAACGCAGGAAAAAAAGTGCGGCCATTTTGTTTTCCTCGAAAAATAATTCGTGGCTTTGAAAAAGTGAAAATAATTTCTTGTTTTCATATTGCATTCCCTCTTCCCATTTTTCTTGATTGAAAGCTAAAGATTATTGTCTGTCATGAAGACATTCGATGATGAGCAGCTTCCGGTATTTGACCTTGAGATGTCAAGCGTGTGAAACTTGAAGAGCTTTGTTTCGAGAGAAAGAGAACGATAGATAGAGAGAGAGAGAGAGAGAATCGTAAAATAAATAAAAGCTCTGTAAAAAAAGATGGCGAGTTGGGCCAAGTTCAATGGCGACGAGAGAGACTCAAGTAATCCGGAAATCCTTGAGGCCAAGGTCGAATGGACGAAAATTAGTCTGAAAAATCATTCAAGCCAGCAACAGCCCCAAACTTCCTCGCTGGTCGACGAAATTTCCTTCACCGACGAGAACAACATCAGAATATCACGAGGACAGCTTGAGCCACGAGTATATCATGAAATCCAAGATGGCGACGAGGATTCAAAAATTCTACGTAACGAAAAAAATGAGGATCGAGTGAGTGTAATGGCGAACGAGGAAACAGATCCAACAAATACCTACGAGAATGGTATAGTTATGAAAAATGAAAATCACGATATACCGGAAGTGTTGAAAAATGAAGAAGAAGAAAAAATGCTCGGCGATGAGCCACGAAATTTCGAGGATTCCGGTGGTAAAATAAGATTGGAGGCGAAACAAGAATTAATACGTGAATCTTCTCAGCAAGGAACGCCAAAAAGACCGGAGAGTCTGTACAGATCAGACACGCCAAGTCCCCAAAAATTAAAGCCAATTTATCCTGAAAAAAAGGCAGCCTATACAACAAAAACAGGATCACGATTGAAAGTTTCGCCAGGAAATTCATCTGAGACGGAAAAGAGCACGGAAAAATTGGTAAATGGCAAATCAATCCGTGATAATACAAACAAACATGTGCATCATGTTCAATTCAATAAAGATTCGGGTAAAAAATCGGAAAGTTCACCAGGCAGCGGTGAGGGGGCGCCACATCCGAGCCCATCGATATCAACATCGAGCTCAAGCAGCTCGGAGGATAATTCGAGCCTCGGTTACTCCGAGGCGAGGCCGCCAGATGGAGGCTGGGGTTGGGTCGTCGTGGCAGCTTCTTTTATGGTTAATCTCATTGCCGATGGTATAACATTTTCATTTGGCGTTATTTACGTTGAATTTTTGAACTACTTTGGCGAGGGAAAATCGAAAACTGCATGGATTGGAAGTTTATTCATGGCTATGCCATTGCTATCGGGTCCAGTTGCAAGTTTTCTTACCGATCGTTATGGCTGCCGTCGTGTCTCAATTGCCGGAAGTATTTTAGCAACTGCTGGCTTCGTCATGAGTTCATTCGCCAGTTCAATGGAATTGTTGATATTTACTTTTGGCGTTGTCGCAGGTTTTGGCCTCTCGCTCTGCTTTGTCGCTGCTGTCGTAATTGTTGCTTATTATTTTGATAAAAAACGCTCATTCGCAACGGGACTCTCGGTATGTGGAAGTGGCATTGGCACATTTATATTTGCCCCAGTAACCCAATATTTACTGGCTGAGTATGGCTGGCGTGGAACGACATTAATATTGGCTGGCTTATTTTTTAATCTCGCCGTTTGTGGCTGCCTCATGAGAGACCTCGAATGGACAACGATAAGGGCAAAAGCAAAAACTGCGGAACGTCGTGCAAATCGCGAGAGAAAAAGAACAAAAATTCAGAGCTCAAGCGCAGATTCATTTTCCGGAAGTAGCTCGGCAAATACGACAACCCAAACACCTCATGGCGAGCAAAAGAGAAATTTTGCATCTGCTAATGCGATGATTATCGAGAGTCTCAGAGCCCAAGAGGAAGAAGACGGAGAAAAATTATTTTCCAGCCTAGTTACTCTGCCAACTTTTGTGAAAAATGGGGAAAAAGTTCCTCTCGAGGTATTGGAACTTTTGAGCACGAGAAAAAATGTTTATAATGTATTATTACAGAATTATCCGAGTTTGTTGATATCATCGAGAAGTTTTAGCGATTCTGGAGCACTCAATAACGAGCCAATAAACAATTGTCAAGATTCTGCTGAAAAGCCAAATTTGGCTAAAACTAGCGAATTTTATGGGAAAGAAAATTGCTGCGACAGAGATAAACAAAATTGTGGTGGTGGTGGTGAAAGAGAGAAAAAAGAAACAGAGACGAGATTACCGGCAACTGTTGAGAAAAATTGGCAACATCAGGATGCCGCTTATTTATGGTGGTTGAAAAAAATTAATCCTGACAGTCCATTGAGAAGATCAGCGACTCTTGAGCCACACAGAAGATTACCAACTGCTTACCTCAAAGATATTCGTGTACACAGGCACAGTCTGACTTATCGTGGCGCCATGCTAAACATCAACAGATACAGACTGAGAGCCTCAAGTTGTCCAGATATTTATCGTAATTCTATGACCACCATAGCAAAGACGAAGCTCGTTTGGTACGCCGGACTTTGGGAATTTTGGGATCTTGTCGTTGACATGTTGGATTTTTCACATTTTGCCGATTCAAGATTTTTACTCTTCTCGATGAGTAATTTTTTGCTTCACACTTGGTACGACGTGCCTTACGTCTATCTCACCGACAATGCCATCGAGATGGGATTCAGCGAGACTGATGCCTCGATACTCATATCCGTTATTGGAATCATGAATATGACCGGCGAGGTGAGTTTCCTCGAAGGCAAAAATTGGCGTAATTCTTCTTTTTTTTCCTGTTTAAATGAAGTAAAACAAAAAAATATCTTCAAGGCGTGCTATAAAACGTTAAACAATTTTTTTAATCAAGTTTTATTCTCATCAAGATATTTAAGTGTAGGAATTTTCAATGCCACTAAAGTATCTTAATTTTGGATTAATCCGAAAAGCCTTAAATAGATTTTTTTTCCATCAATTCGATGAATTTTCGTAATTTAAATAGAGCCAAAAAAATGTTAGTAAATATTAAAAAAAAATTGTTTTCTATGATAATATTTGTCAGTCTCGAATTCATGTATTTAAAATAATTTTTGTTGTTTTTTATCCCAAGATTTTCCTAGGATGGGCAGGTGACAGAGCTTGGGTAAACGCTTCGCTCGTTTACGCTGTCTGCATGATACTTTGCGGCGGTGTTACCGGCCTCATACCACTGGTCATAACAAACTACTGGGGTCTTTGCACGGTATCCGGTGCTTTCGGTCTCTTCATAGCAGCGAATTACAGCCTCACGAGCATCATACTCGTCGAAGTCATAACACTGGAGAGATTCACAAACGCCTACGGTCTTTTGCTTCTCGTGCAGGGAATCGCCAATTTAATGGGTCCTCCTCTCGCTGGTCAGTATAAAACTTGTTCACAATTTTATATAAACATTTTCTTAAAGTTTTAATCCTCTTAAATTGATATTTATCGAATTTTATAGTTTCTTTTAATTTTTTTATATTTTTGGGAAGAGAAACTTTTTTTTCTTCTTCGTATAATATAAATTAATATATTTTAATGGAACGCCTTTAGTAGAATTCGAGATTTCGTTAGAATTCCGCTAGGTGGCTTCTCGCGAAGCGTCTCGCGCAAGAGAATCGGAAGACTAAGAAAATTATTCATAGTTTGAGTACAATGTAAATATATTATTTTCCTTTAAATTTTGTTTATTTTTCGCGAACGACAGTAAACTCTAAATACTTTCTTCTAATATTTAATCATATATTCTAATATTCTTCGCGTGATGTGAACTGATGGATTGTAACGGAACAACCCCTGAGGAGCGTTGGATAAATTCTGCATAGGTAAAATTTACGCAAGGGCCAAATGGCGAGTGGAACTTTTATTCTTAATTTTCAAGAAACGACAGATTATTATAGTTGGAAATAGTCTAAAAATGGGGATTTTTTTTTTAAATAAACATTTTCATTAAATTTGGAAATTTTTTCAAATAAATATGACAATTAACTTGAAATATTTCGATCTCATCTAAATTTCAATTGTATAATCTAATATTCTGCGTATAATATAAACTGGCTTATGTATAATTAATATTATTCCGTGGAACTCACCAACGGTCAGAAGTAGCCAAGATCAATTAGCATTGCGACGACCCACGGGATATCTCTCGAAACCGCATTCTATTATGAGACCATAATTCGCGGTTCTATCGTTACATTCCTGTGGCACCGACCATGAATGGTCCAGAGAAGCCTCACAGCGTTGTTCTCTCTCTCTCTCTCTCTCCATCTCTTTCATTCACGTTTTCCAACAATGGCCGATCTTGACCTACTATCCGATTCAGCACAATAAAACAAAATTCTATTTTTATTATTATTATATATATATTTTTATTATTATAATTATTATACATCATAATTATTAATTACAATTAGAAAATAGAAATAATGAAATTTCAAAAGATGCAAATATTGTTTTTTTTTTCTTCAGGATGGCTTTACGACATCACAGGAACGTACGACCTGTCATTCTATCTGGCAGGTTTTTTCATCGCACTCAGTGGTTTTCTCATGATGGTAATGCCAGTCATGGAATTTTACAGAAAATGCAAATTACGAACAAACAAGGAGAAATCATCCCCGAGCAGAGAATTTGCCGAAATAAACAGCGTCTGAATTGACTTTGTCAAACGGCCCAGCCTGTTTATTAGAACTAAAAAAAAAAAAAAATCTCCAACAATGTATGCAAAAAATGATTCGTCAAAATGGCAAAAAAAAACAAAACAAAACACAAAAGAAAAAAAACGAACGTGTGTAAAATGGCTAAAAGTTGAAGAAAAAATGAACAAAGAATGAAACATACGACGTAATTATAACGAAATGAATGATAAAAAAAAATACACACACACACACTAAAAACATTTGTATCGAACGTAATGTCTTCATTCAGGAATTGTCAAAAACTCGATTTTAGCGTAAATGTAGGGAAAAAAAATAAATTGTACTTCTTTTTTCTCTGCCGTTATTTCGCGACGATGATAGTTTGGCTTTGAAAAAAAAAAAAAAAAAAAAAAAAAACGTTGATTGCGGATAAAAAAACAATTCCGTTCTTCTATTATGCGCTGGCGAATTACACAACGCTCTTTATTGGAAACTATACATTTATTATATAATTGATATTGCATTATATCGAATATTATAATAAGTCAAAGTAGAAAAGTTGGCAACGACATGGTCGTTTTGGAATTGTCAAAATGCGGATAATATTTAATAACTATAATAACGGATAGCAGTTACAGTTGACCAATCATCTCGTTATCTCAAAATAAACGAGATTTATCGTCGCGTGTATAACATCGATGAAGAAGAAAAAAAAAACAAACAAAAAAATCAACTCGGGTTTGTTTTTGTGGCGAGCAGGCTATAATTGAAAAAAAAAAGAGTTGCATGACAATTTAAACGAGTCACTGAGAGCGACCGTATTTCGTTGTTGAAATAAAAAAAAAAAAAACGTCCACATAAAGGACGATAATCATGAAACCAGGAACCAGAAATTTAAGATTTAAAATTTAGCAATTAGCCGATGATCAATAAATAGCGTTTATTGTACAAATTTAGGACGAAAAGCTCTTGCGATACGAAAAGATTCGAGTGACTCTAGAAAATGAAAGAGAAAAAATGAAAAATTGTAACAAGTAGTATTCAGGGTCGCTCGAACTTTGTCAAATTCCAAGAAATTTCGAATCTCAGGATATTAATTGCTATTTCACGTAATATATTCGTAAGAAACAAAAAGCCCGTCGATATTAAACATTATTCGTGTATAGATTCGTTACTCAGGCGTAATTACAAAAACTCCTTATCGTAGCTCTCAAATTTTTCTCGTTCGTTTTTTTTTTTTTTTTCTATTTTTAAGCATCACTATTCGACAAATTATCCAACGATAATGCGCGTTAATTTCGTAAGTTCTAACTTCCGTGTAAATATATAATTGAGAAGCGTCTCGTGTGCTGAGAAGAACGAAAAAAAAAATAAGATTCCTTATTCCTCTTGTAATCATGAAATTTACGAAGTTGTATTTTTTTTTGTTTTTTTAAGTTGCATTTAAAAATTATTCATCCATGCTTGAAAAAAAAATCTCAAAATACCGATTTTTCTCGCTCGTTTTCTATTGTTGATAAAAATTAAAAAAAAAAAACCCAAAATACATGGAACAAAAAAATACCAAATTAAGGTACACGAGGACACACACACACACACACATATAAACACTTACATGTAAATAGGCGTATGTGTATATATAGCTTTTCTGTGATGATAACGAGATAAACCATATAAATTTTACAAATATTGCAAAAACTGATATAGAAAATTTAGCCCCCCCTCCCCCTCGTCACAATTCTTGCCGTGAAAAAAAATATATCACGAATGAAAGAAAAAACCTCCATATAATTCCTCCTTTTGAGATGAACAAAAGACTCATAAAAAAAGGATAAAAAATTTCAGTATTTTTGTTTTTATCGTTAGATTTAGAAAATGCGATTTCTTTCGTTCGTTCGAGGGGGAGGGGAGAGGAGAATATGAAAAAAAAAAAAAAAGAAAACACGCTCTAGTGGCGGCGATGGATACTCGAGCGCGGCCTTACTGGCGTCACAGAAACGTATGAAGCAATATTTTTATTATAACAAAAAGGCAAGAAACAGAGAAAAAAAAAATTAAACGAAGTAATAAAAGTAATAGCAACAGTGTAAAAGATTTTCGTTACAGTAAACGAGAGAGTCTTTTTTTTTATTATCATAATTTATGATCGCCATAACCACATTTCGACGAGAAGGTAAAAAAAAAGAATATGGCGTGTTTGGAACGAGGCACGAAACGCCGCGAGCGCCAAGTGACAGATAGACGAACTAACGGAGCAATTTCTTCGTCAGTTCCTTGGTTTTTTTTTTTTTTTTGTTCTTTCTCAAATTCGTACGAAAGAGCCAAATGATATACAATTATATGTATGTACGGTATGTAAACATTGAGAACAATTGTTCGAATCTCTCGAAAGTGGCTTAAATATCTTGAATAACATGAGATATACATATATATATTATTAACTATAATACGAGTAGGAGTTTCATTGTACGTTTGGCAGTACACACAGGCACACGATTCTCGTACACATTCACACTAAACACACATACACACGCACACGTAGTCAGCAAAAAAATAAAGACTTCTTCACGATTATGAAGTTTATGGGAATTGCGCTTCGAGCGTTACATCCTTCTCTCGATTCAATAAAGTCAAGACTAATTCCTCATTATTATAGATCAAGATGTATAAATAGCGAGAGAGAGAGAGAGAGAGTTAAAAAAAAACCACCATTTTCGAATTGTATACATACGTATTACGTAGCGATTAAATATATGAAGAAAAAAATATATACGAGAAAGAAAAAAAAATGAATTTCTATTTCAATTAAATTATATATCTATATATATATATATATATCGTAATAAACTTGTGCCTCAAATTTATTTCGTATCATTGGCGAAAGCAAAAAATCCCTCACACATTATTTACACGACCTTCAACTCGAATGGCCTGAAATGGCCTTATTGTAATATATATAAAAAAAAAAAATTTATTCCGATTTTTTTTTGCCAAAAGTATTACTTTTATTTACTAATTAATTAAAGGAGACTCGCGACTCTCAAACGATCCTCATATACTATTAATGCACAATGTTACTTCAATATCGCGAAATATTTTCCCTGATCATTTTACCTCGATTTAATTACAGAGACTGTCGACTAAAAGTAAAAAAAATATTACTGTACATATATAGTGATATTATGCTGGTATAAAATTGCTGAAAATGATTTCTTGAAAAAATTTAATATTCCAAATATTTGTTATCTCTCATCATGCCTAATTCTATCAACGCATATATATATATATAAACATATAATAAAGTTTGCAGCAGCTTGATCTTTTTGTGGACAATAAATCAGTCTCTCTCCGAGCTCATATCACGCGTCTTTTCTGTACAAGTCTAGAGTGACGTCTTCGCGTTGTCGTCGCTGTTCTGTGTGATCGGGCGGGCGAGAGAGCCAGGCATTAAGGACAAGTGCGCAAGACCGTGCTAGACACGGGACATGCGCCACGGATGTTTTCAGGTGTTATCGGACGCATCCCCAAGATGGAATTTTCAGTGTACTTCTCGTACTCTCACGGGGTGGACGTGCGCACGTGTTTCTCAATATCGCGAGTCTCGTCAATATCCGATCGTCGTCAGATCGAATTTTTAATGAATAAAATAAACGATCAATATTTAAAAATCGAATACTCAACCAATTCTTTCTCTATTTCTCACTTTTTAACTAATATCCGTCAAATTCAATTATAAAAACAAACGTGAAGATATTAAATTTGTAAAAAAAAAAAAAAAAACACGAAAAATATAAAATTGTCCGAGTCACCATAGGGGCAAAAATCTAGGGATTTGGTGATTGGTAAATTTTAATCACGAGTATTCTCGGGATAAATCTGTGAATGACGTGAGAACGAGTCCTGCCTCCAGGACTCGAGACGAGAGATAAAGAAACGAGGACTTTTAGATTTCCGGTGGTAAGTTGAGAAGAGTATTTGCGTCCTTTTCTCCAATTAACCTTTAACCCTTGTTTGTATATTTCATATATTGCACATATATATATATATATTCCATATAAATGTATACTCAGCTCACTCGTAAAAATGACCTTTCGAATACCAAGAATAGGCAAACACAATATTATGAGACAATTTTTTTTTTACTCTCGCACGAATCTTTTTCTATAAAACACACAATTTTTGTCTTGCAGTTGGGAAAACACTTAGATATTCTCCCTTACCCCTCACGTAGTGGCACACCCACTGACAATGGAGAGGTGATTATTATTTGTTTATACTTTGAATTTTTATTTCATTTCATTTTTTTTATTTTTTTTTATTTCAATCTTATTGATCATTGGACTTTGATTATTTACTATTGTTATTATTAATTTGCTTGTATTTTGCGCGAATCGAGATTACGTTTATTTTGTCATGTATGTATGTACATCGATAGTTCATTGAACGTAGATAGAAATAAGCAGAGAGAGAGAGAGTGAGGGAGGGAGGGAGGGAGGGAGAGAGAGAGAGAGAGAGAGAGAGAGAGAGAGAGAGAGAGAGAGAGAGAGAGAGAGAGAGAGAGAGAGAGAGAGAGAGAGAGAGAGAGAGAGAGAGAGAGAGAGAGAGAGAGAGAGAGAGAGAGAGAGAGAGAGAGAGAGAGAGAGAGAGAGAGGGAGAGAGAGAGAGATAGAGCGAGAGGGAGAGAGAGAGAGAGAGAGAGAGAGAGAGAGAGAGAGAGAGAGAGAGAGAGAGAGAGAGAGAGAGAGAGAGAGAGAGAGAGGGAGGGAGGGAGGGAGGGAGGGAGAGAGGGAGGGGGAGAGAGAGAGAGAGAGAGCAAGGGGAGATCACCGGCACAGCATCTCGTAGTAAAGATATTAACTTATCTCAACCCTGGCATCGTCGTTTTCAAGTGACGAGACTTATTAAGCGAATCGATTTACGAAAGAGTTAGCGAAGAGAAAATTCTGTATTTACAATTATGTCTCGAATCATTCATGCGTGAGATAATAAACGGTGACGATTTGGCTTGAGGCACGAGATAACGCAGACAATGGCCAAAAGATAACTTTGGGTGTTTTTCACATTTAAATCTATGAAAATATATTTAAAGATTTCGTATTCATTGGTCTTTTGACCTCGATTTTGAAAAATTGACGCATTTTATCAATTTTTAGATCGACTTGAATTTTTGAGTGATATTTTTTAAGTTAACTCGCAATTTTAACATTGGCAGCCCCGATTTTGCCAATTTTTTTTGTTTGTTGAAATTTTTGATTATCCCGAATGGTTTATATGCTGAAATTGATTTTGGAAAATTCAATATCTGTGATTAAATTCTGTGAACCTCGATCATTCCTCTTAGTTTTCATGCTGACAGCCTCCATTTTGAAAAATGTTTTCTTTCTATCTAATTTTGTGCGTTTGGAAATTTCCATTTTTCCAATTCTATCCTGTCAAAAGTACATAATTTTGAAACGTTTTTTTTTCTGTTTTTTTTTTTTTACTTTTGTGCCAAAACCTGATGATTTTGGAAATTTTCATTTTTTGTCATTTTTTGTTAACCTCGATTCTGTCAATTCTGATATTGGCAGCTTCAAATTCTGCAGTTTCAATAGTATTTCGTAGATCCATTTTTGCAATTCCATCCAACTCGAACTCTGTCAGTCCTAATTTTCGACAGGTCAATTTTTAACCCCCCATTGAAAAGAGGGGTTGAATTTTTTATTCCGTCAATTTTTCCGTCTGTCAAATCCGATAATTTTCAATGTTTTCATTAGTCATCAATTTTTCCAAGATAATTTAATTCTTCCTGCCCAATTTTTTCAATAATTATTATATTTGTTATATCATTTTTTATTTTATCAGCATGAAAATTTGGCAATTTTTTTTCAAACGATACTCACTCTATTTTTTTTTTTTTTTTCACAATTACACAATGAGCCAACATTTTATCAGTCTCGTCATTTCTTATCGTACGAGACTCCGAACAACGAGAGAAAAATGAAATGTGATTTTAAAAAATTACTCAATCTTGACATAAAATACCAATAATTGAAATTAAAAAAAAAAAAAGAAACGTCAATTTGACCTTCAAGAATTTTCCCAGAGGACAATGACTCTGGCACCATGATGGTCTAATCATTCCGCGAGATTCGATATCACGTCTTTAGAGTCTCCCACTCCCCCCTCCCTCCTCCCCCCACCCCTTTGAGCTCGAAAGATTGACATTTACTCATGGTTATCTTTCGAGCTGATAAAAGATTCGCGTCTGGGCTCGTGTGTAGAGCCAACGTCGATCAAATTGCAGCCCTTTTTTTTATTCCTCGATAATATTAACGCGATCCAAACGAGAGTAATATATATATATATATAGCTGGCAGAATAAATATATATATATATATATATATAGCAGGCAGAATAATTATATATATATATATTTTTTCCATAATATTGTAAAATTACCGAGTGACCCTGGTCACAAAAAATGTCTCGTATACATGTATTGGTTGGCAGCACAGGGGGGGAGGGGGGGGGGGGGTATTAGTTATAATGAGATTGGTGACTCGTAGAACGGATTTCATTGATTTGTTAGGGAGGCTTGTTAATGTGTACACAAATATATCTATATATAATCTCGATTATGTATATTTTCTTTTTCGTGTTTCATGACGCATTTATTTTTGACCTTTAAGTATTATATATATATATATATATATAATATTCGTTTAAAAAAAAACATGTAAATTGTATAGGAATATATGGAGCATTCCAAGTAAGATGTACGTAACCTTGACCCCCCACATTTTTTTTCTTTGCTGGTACATTGTAGGGTAACAGAAAAAAAGTCTAGTTGAATTTGCATATTTAAGAAAAAAAGATCTTTGTGATCGTTATCGACATTTTCAATAGAAAGTTGAGAATGAATTTTTTACAGCTATCAACCCTTTGTGAACGGGGATGCTCCTCATCCATAAAGGGTTCATAATTTTTTATGACCTTGTAATTTAATAGTACTCGATATTTAAAACTTAACCCTTTCCGTACAAACATGAGTCTTTCGTGTCCGGTCGATTCAATGGATCTCCCCAATTATTGAATTTTTCTCCGATAATTAAATGACATTAAACTTAATTTCGTTTCCAAAATGAAATTAAGACATTTATTCTACAAAGTTGACAGTATTGTATCACGATTTTAATGGATTTTTCGAACGACTTTGAACTGGGGAAAAAGTCGTTAAACTCGGTCGTTAAATTTTTTTTTATAAGTGAAAATATTTTTTTAGATTTAAAATAAGGAAAATAAAAAATGGAAAAATAATTTTTTTAAATTTTTTTCTCATGTATACGGAAAAGATATAAAAATTAAAAATTAATTTCACATAATTGCATATAGTATTTATATACATAAATATTAAAAAAATATGATGGTCGTAAATCAAACTCGCGAGCTTCGAAGAAAACCCGTTGTGTGTGGAATTTTTATCGTCCGTATATGGCGTGGGTTTTGCTACTTAATTCCCCCCTATTGTCTTCGTTTCCACAACTGTACGGCCCTGCACTTTATCGCGTTCACGACATACGAACTGGTACGAAATATAATGAATTAAAACTGGTTACTTCCGGTTAATCGATGAAACAATCAAAATTTAAATAGACTTTTTCTTAAATTTAATATTTCATTCGTCGTCAATCGATTTTTTTTTTTTTCACTTAATCAAAAACGTCACATAATAATTGATGATTTTATTATCGAGTGATAAAAAAAAAAATTGATAATTATGACTTCAAAGATATATCGAGATAATGTCGTATCCTAATTACGAAATATTTGAGACATTGAAATAAAAAAAAAACAAAAATTTAATCAATTGGAAGAGAAAACTGAGATAACGATTTTTGAATTTTTCACTCGTATATAAGCGATGTATACATCGCTATAAAAAATACTATAATATATATATAAAAAAAATATATATATATATATATATATATTTTTTTTTTTGCACGAAGGAGATTAACGTCTAAAAATATCTTAAGGTTTCGATGAGTAACAATGCACTTAAATTGAGTATTGTGTCGTTCGCGTGTGCAAATAGAAGAAGCAGAGAAAAAAAAAATTTAATCAATTGGAGAGAAAACTGAGATAACGATTTTGGATTTGGACATTTTTCACTCGTATATAAGCGATGTATATATATATATTTTTTTTTTGCACGAAGGAGATTAACGTCTAAAAATATCTTAGGGTTTCGATGAGTAACAATGCACTTAAATTGAGTATTGTGTCGTTCGCGTGGGCAAACAGTACTTATTCATTCTTCCAATCGAAGCTTTATTCTGCCTGCTCTATACGTCTGACATATCGATTACCTTAACTACTTGAGCGAGGCTACGAGAGAAAGGAGCGTTTCGGGCGCCACCCAATATTTTATCGTCACTATGGGATAGCGAATAATAATAGTTTCGTTCGTCAGATATTTAATTAAATAGAGATCAAATTACGCAAATGGTACTTTTGTCATATTTTGCTAATTAAAAGTCGTTATTATATTTCTGAAAAAAAAAAGAAAAAAATTCTCCAATTGCTTTAGAAATGGATTTAATTTTTTAAATCATATTTTCATCATTTCTTGATATTAGCAACTATTTTTTAATTGGATTAATATTTTTTTGTTCTGGCCAATTTCCGTTTGGCCTCCACAAAGATTTTCAGTATCCCAGAAGTTTGCATCATCGAGATGAACGAATTTCGATCAGACTTTCAGTAATATTTTCATATAAAATTATTTATCATTAATTCTTCTTCTTGCATAAATTTCTTAATCATCATTTAATTTTTTGCTCAAGAACGTTAACATTTTTTTTTTGCCATTACTGATCGTGAGATTCGAGTTGAGAATTTCTATAATTTTGTCTGATCGATCTCGTCTTTTTCCACTGGCCTCATCCACTAGCAGTCTCGGCGGTACGTCTGATCTCATCGCTTTTACTACTGGCAAGCGACACTCTGGCGAGTCGTCCTCATCCCTTCTTCCGGCCGTCTCTTCGCTATATCTACTTGTTTTTGTGTTTCTTTTCATACGAAAAATTCCTCTGACTCAGAGTAGAGAGAAGTCTGACCCAAGGTTACGTACGAGAAATGCTAGAATTAACGGAGGGACGTTGAGATAAACTTGGCACGATTCCAATTCACCCTCGATAACGATAAACGGACACAATTTTTTTTTTTTTTCTTTTTTAATACTTTTATTCTTATTTTTTATTCGTCATTCTTGTACTAACCAAGTGGTATATGGCGGCTCCGGAGACTCGGAAATCGACCGGTCTGTAGTCATGGCAACTCCCCATTTCGTGCCAACCTCCACCCTCCTCCCACTCTCTATACGTATACATCATTTCATCCCTCTATCGTTCTTCTCCCTACCGCATATTATGCCTGGTACGTCACGACCTAGCACATGATCAACGTCTTCATATATATATATATATATATATATATATATATATATGTATATATATGTAAAGACTGTACAATACATAGAATCGTGTTTCCACCGAAGCAATCTTATATACCGAGATCTTTACTTTTCTGTATAATACACGTGCGAGGTCAAGATGATTCGACCAATGATTTCTCACCTCATGTCACGAAATATCAAACGAGCCTCGACTAATTACTTGATTTTATTTTTTTATTTGCAACGTTTGGTTTGACTCTGAAATGTTTCTTGTGCATTAGGGGAGAGAAAATGCTTTTCCCCTAACTATCTGGCTGAGTACATCGTAATTTATCAAATTTCGATACTTGAAAAGCCTTTTTTTAGCGTTTAAAAAATCTTTTATACATATTAAATTCTTAAAAAAAAATAATAATAATAATAATGCGGTTGCTTTTTTACTCTATAATTACCAAGCTGACTAAATTGTACTTGGGTAAAAATGATTATATTTGTAAAACGTTTTTGTCATTTTACGAAATTTACTCTTATCCCTGGTCGGCTTATGATTCATAAATTGTTCCAATGTTAAATACAAAGAGAGACAAAAAGAGAGAGAGAAAGAGAGAGAGAGAGAGAGAGAGAGAGAGAGAGAGAGAGAGAGAGAGAGAGAGAGAGAGAGAGAGAGAGAGAGAGAGAGGTGGGGGGGGGGGGGGGGGGGGGGGGATAGAGAGAGAGAGAGAGAGAGAGAGAGAGAGAGAGAGAGAGAGAGAGAGAGAGAGAGAGAGAGAGAGAGAGAGAGAGAGAGAGAGAGAGAGAGAGAGAGAGAGAGAGAGAGAGAGAGAGAGAGAGAGAGAGAGAGAGAGAGAGAGAGGGGGGGGGGGGGATAGAGAGAGACAGAGAGAGGGAGGGAGGGAGGGAGGGAAGGATAGAGAGAGAAGGAGAGAGAGAGAGAAAGAGGGAGGGAGAGAGGGATAGAGAGAGAAGGAGAGAGAAGCTCGTAATCAAGGCCAGTATTGTAGGTAGCGTGCCACAGAACAATCGTCAAAACGACTCTGAACTTAAACTTAAAGACGTGCCTCTCTGGAACGTTTTGTCAGATCGATGACCCACTGGCACGAATCCCATCGAGCTTCTGTCCAGTACACATACACGCATATATATAGATATATATAGCGGGCTTCCGTGTTGTATAATGTATATATATATATATAGCGGGCTTCCGAGTTGTACAATGTATATATATATATATATATATATATATATATATATATATATATATACACAACTCGCAAGCCCACCCACACAAAACTCTACACTCCCATATTGGCCTAAAAAAAGTTGTCCAATCTTGAAATGATATCTTCGGGGCAATATAATTGTATTACGACCTTCCACACGATCGCAAACAAACAAAAAATCTCTTCCCTCGACTACCGAATTTTCAGGCTCCTCGTGTTCGGGGATTAATTATGACGCACGAAAAATCATAAGATAAAGAAAAAAGAAGTCGTTGACTTAGCGAATCAGTCATAAATCACACGAGTCATAATTTTTTTTCCTCTCCCAATCTCTCAATGAAGAAATGCAAACTAAACGTTAATCTCGATTCACGCAATTTGCACGATGATTAATATTTTCGTTGTAAAAAAAAGCTTTGACGCAAGTCACATTTTTTTTTCAGTAATTTATGCTAATATTTTTATTGTTTTCAGTTCTCTTTACTTTCAGGATTATAAATATTTATGATTTGTTTTTTTTTTTTTTTCTACTGTTTTGCTAGTTTTATTTTTGTATATTTATGTGTTTATTTCAATTGGCTAATTATTGTAATGATGTATGTATTATTTTGCGATATTTGCTCACGTTCAGTGTCGCATGCACTTTCCTACTTCCAATCTCGCATGCACGCCCGATACGGTCATTTAACATTACGTCGATGGTAAGTACGAAAAAAATAATAATACCACGATACTATTTTTACTCATAATTCACATCACTTGACATCTTAAAAAAAATATTGCTTGACTAAAATTCTATTTTCTTGAGTGGGAAAATAAATACTTATCACTAATAGACAAAAAAAAAAAAAATAGACGAGAATGTATTAATTTTATTATTGTAATATATAAGTAATTAACCATTGAATATCATTACTCAAATTCTTATTATTATAATTATTGATATAAAGGCGTTTAATGGAAAATTAACAAGACCATAAAATTAATTTTGTTACGTTGTATTTTGTAATGCTGACAAATTTTTAATTTATGCCTCCCTAATGGCCGATTTCTTCATTTGTGGATAAAAAATATCTTCAGGGTGTCATATACCAAAAAAGCATTAGTTATCCCACGGATAATAGTATATCAAATAATAATCCTGGGTGAAGAAATCGGGCATAATTCATCAATTCACTATTAATCACATCCACGTACAAAAAAACCATTAAAACAATGTATTTATAATTATTGATGGAGAGTAACACTCAACTTGATGCATAACACGATTAATTAATTTTAAAAAAAGAAAAAAAAAAAACCCATTCATTCACCATTATTATAAAGAAAAAAGAATGCACTTATAATAATAATGATATAAATTTTTCCGGGACTCTAGGCGACGAGACGACAAGGAGCGTGTATGCTGAGGCATCCGACAATCAAGGACCCGTCAACTACCGGTTGGGAGGTCCTTATGGTAGCTGAAGCATCACCGAGAGGCGGCATCAAGTGCAAGAATCAAGAGCTCAAAGGCTGGCCCCGTCGTTGGAGTCACACGTCGGCCTGTAATACTTATATTTAGAAGAAGCCGAACGTGCTCACGACGATATAATAATGTCGTCGGAAAGGAACAAAAACCTGATAAGTGAAAAGAGCACGAACGCAACTAAAACAACGATGAGCTCGTTACAAACGGAACTGGCGACTGAGGCGACATCTGCAGCTAGCGCAGCGGCATCCGCGGTAGCTAAGCATCTCGTGGGAATTCGTCAAACTCAGCCAATAAATCACAATAACAACTCGAGCATCAATAACAACAATAACAACAATAATAATAATAACATTACAAGCAACAACAATGGTTTGACGGGTCCAACGAGAAAGGAGGGTCTTTACGCGAAAAAAGATGCTTATCATCGACCCAACATATACACGAACAAAGATCACTATTCATCAGTGCCGAGACGAGAGAACGGATCCTCGACAATAACCACTGAGGCACGAGATCAATTGAAAAAAGGACCAGCCCCGATTGTTGTTTGGGAAAATGGGAGTCCAACTATATTTCCAAGTTCCCCAACGAAAAGTCCCGATACATTGGACTCTTGTTCCCGCATTAATCACGATAGTAATGAGGAATCAACGAGTGGGGGCGCCACTACATCTTCAAAGAGTTCGGGCATAAGTCATGATTACGTCAATACCGAGGATCTCAGTAGTTTAGCGGATGAGCGTTTGTTACCATTGACACCAGCCCTGACCATTGATCGTAGCGTCGAATCTCTCTCCGCTGATAAAGAAACTTATCTCGAGACGACGCCGGAATTATTGGCACGATGCACAGATTTAAGTCTCAGCGAGGATCTGCGCGATAGAATTGGTTTGCTGAGTCCAGGGACTGATTGCACGGATGATAGAGTACCAGCGACACCTGGCGACAGTTATTTGACCTCGCCGAATCTCACAGTCGGGCCAAGTCCAACCGGTAAGATGAGCGCTTATGGCGAGGAAAAATCGTGTATCGAATCAGGCAAGTCTCCAAGTCCCGAGAAAACTCATGGGATTCTGATACACCGTAAATATTCCGAGCCTGAAACGACAATCACCGCTAATTTTAATTACAACGATCATCATCCAGGTGAGGTGAGATACAAAGACTCGATAGATGGCTCTGAGAGCGTATTGAATGGATACGACGACGAGGACGATATTGACAATGGTAGAGATGTAAATGGTAGAAAAAAACCGAAAATTCCTGACGGTGGATGGGGCTGGATGGTCGTACTTGCTTCCCTAGTTATAAGTATGATAGCGGACGGGGTTTCATTTAGTTTTGGTCTTTTGTATATCGAGTTTCTTCAAGAATTTGGCGCTTCTAAGTCCAAAACAGCGTGGATCGGCTCGTTATTTATGGCCGTGCCATTATTATCGGGACCGGTAATGTCGGCTCTTGTTGATCGTTATGGATGCCGTAATATGACGATACTTGGTGGTCTGGTGTCAGGAATTGGTTTTGTGCTTAGCTCATTCAGCGATACCATCGAGGTAATGTACCTGACCTTTGGTGTTGTTGCGGGACTCGGTTTGGGTCTGTGTTACGTCACTGCTGTCGTGAGCATTGCATACTGGTTCGACAAAAAAAGAACCCTAGCTGTAGGTCTAGGAGCATGCGGTACTGGGGTAGGGACTTTTCTCTATGCCCCAATGACGACTTTCTTCATCAACGAGTATGGCTGGAGGGGTACTTGTCTCATGCTGGCTGGGACTTTTTTCAATCTCATTGTTTGTGGCACCGTCATGAGGGATCCCGAATGGTGGGTTCTCGAGCAGGAAAAACAGACTCTTGGATCACCGAGAAAATCTATGGCCAGATCCGAGGGTGGAAAATCGTCTACGAGCCAGATCGAAGAATTTCCCGGGGTTGAGGAACTTAGACGATTACTCAAAAGTGGAAAAGCGCCTGAATATCTTTTGCAAAGTCTCAGAACGAGTACCGAAGCTCCAAGTAATGCAGAGGGTGGCACTGCGTTCAGGAGCGTCGTTAACTTACCGACATTCGTCAGGCAGAGCGAAAAGGTATATTTGTGGCCATTTTTAGTCCTCGGTCGGTAAAGATATTCAGATGAAACTTTGATTATTTCGGGTTTTTGAGGATTAGGGTGAATAAAATCGTCTTTTGGCACTCAGAGGAGATGAAAAGATATTTTTTGGGTGTATCTAAGGTTGCAAGATTTTTCTCGCGGTATTTTCAAACGGACAAACTACTTTACCGACCTAATTTTGAATTTTGAAACGATCTATGGCGGGAATTTCATTTATGGATTTTTTTTTTCTTTCTATTCATCAGGTTCCTCTCGAGGTTCTCGAGTCGCTTTCGGGCAACTCGAGACTCTACAACGTAATTCTGGAAAATTATCCGAGTTTGTTGCTGTGCAGAAGCTTGTCGGACAAAAAACTCGAGGACTCGACAGCCGAAGTTTGCAACAAGAGCGGCGTCACAATGTCCATGAGGTTACAAAACTGGTCTGATATCTGCATCCCGCACTTTTTCGTTTGTTTCTTATAAGTTATTATTATTAATATTATTTGAATTAACAAATTAATTATGGTGGTTGAAAAAAAAAAAAATTGGAATTGGTGAGATCCTGTTATTATGGGCAAATGTATTTAATTAAACACTAACAGATGAATTTCTTTAAGTTTAATTTATAATTTAATATCAGTACGATTTTTAAAACTCGTATTTTATTTATAAGTAAATTTTTATTTATTTCAAATTAATTTTGTTTTATTTTTGATTATTTGTTTTTGCACGTAGCCAAATGAGCTGCATGTGAAGAATACATTTTTTTTTTCGATTTTTTTTTGTTCTTCGTTACTAATAATTTACCTTTTTATAATTCAGGATCAAGCAAGCCACGGAAAAAGCAAAACCACCTGTGATAATTGCGAAAGATTCTCATCCAGGCTCGATTCATGCATCGACCAAAGTTCTCGCTGCTCGTAGAATGTCGAAGAAAGATCTTGAACAAATGAATCCACTTTTGGCGAAGGAAGTAGCTCAAGCAGTGAGTTAGATTTTTTTTGTTTTTTTTTTAATCCGCCATTTTGCCAGTTTTTATTTGTTTTTCTTTTTTTTTCAAGGTGGCAGAAGCGGAAAAGGGAAAATCTCACTCGAGGCATCATCTTCCGGGGCTGGGTGGTGGAGTCGTAAGAACGGATTCGCTTCCTTGGCTGAGAAGACAATTCAACACCAATACTCATTATTTCAAGGATATAAGAGTTCACAGAAATTCCGTGATGTATCGAGGAGCCGTTCTGAATCTTCACAAGTACAGATTAAGGGCGAGCAGCTGTCCGGATATTTACAGAAACAGCATGACGACTCTGGCAAAGGAAAATGAAGAGGTTTGTGATATTAGAATTTATATTAAAAAATGTTTCCTTCATCCCACTGACATTTTTACATAATTTTAGATAATTTTGAGCTATTTTTTTTTCTCTTCCCGCTTTCCTCAATACCTTATTTTACACCATTTTACAGTCTTTCTACTTAATTTTACATAATTTCATCCTAATTTTCCATCGCTTTGATTTTTTTCTAGGTTTTTTTTTGAAAAAAATTTCGCATAAATTTCTATACAATTTTGTTTTTTTTTTCGACAGAAATGGTACAGCGAATTGGTGGATCTGCTGAAAGGCATGATGGACTTTTCCATGTTTCTCGAATTACACTTTCTCCTCTTATCGCTGTCGACCATTCTCCTGTTCACCTGGTTCATTGTGCCTTATTTTTATCTCGCTGAACATCTCACGCGAAATGGTTATTCCGAATCTGACGGTGCTAATTTGCTGAGTATTATCGGCATTACTAACACGATTGGAATGGTGAGTTTATTTTAATTTAAATAAATAAATAAATAAAAAACGGCTATAAAAATGACCCAGGATTTTTTTTTCCATTTATGAATCGACGCGTATTCTTAAGATATTTGAATATATTTTTAAAAAATCGAATATTGAATTGTAAAATTGTTTATTTTACATTATTTTTCAGATTGGCCTCGGCTGGGCAGGCGATCAGCCATGGATGAACGTCAGCAAGACATACACATGGTGTTTGATAGCCTGCGGTATAGCGACAATTCTCATGTCCGTATTCACTCATCACTACGTTCTATTAATGATAACATCAGCCTCGTTTGGCCTCTTTTTCGCTAGTAATTTCAGTTTTACCCCAGTAATCCTCGTCGAGTTGATACCCCTTGAGAGATTTACAACTGCATACGGTCTCAGTCTTTTGTGTCAGGGAATTGGAAATTTATTAGGGCCGCCTCTGGCTGGCTGGATTTTCGACGTTACTGGCTCGTGGGATTTGTCTTTTCTCATGGCAGGTGGTTGGATAATATTATCCGGTCTTTTAATGGGTATTATTCCATACACGAAAAATCGAAAGATCTGGGGCTCTGGACCAGTCGAGATGGAACGCGACAGAGACTGTGAGGCTTAAATTTTTTGATTAGTACGTAATTCACTATAAGTATAAGAAATGAAAAAAAATACTAATAATTAGAGGAATGAGAGAGAGAGAGAGAGAGAGAGAAAAAAAAAAACTCGAGATTAGAAGAATCGAGGGAAAATTTAACTAGCGAATTATTCGATGCATTTTCATTAATTTTTTTTTTTTCCGTTAATAGTATAAAAATATCGTTATGTTTTTAATTCGATAAATATTGTCACGTTGCTAGCCAAGTCGCTAGAAAATCTCCTAGGACAAAAGAAAAAAAAACAAAAATAGAAAAAAAGGAAAAATTGTATAGCGATTGTAATTTGGGAATCATTGGAGAGAGTCCATGATGTTCAATGATGTTGATGGTCACGCGTCTTGACCTTAAGAGCCTCTGAGGAGTTTCATGCCATATGGAATTATAATATAATTCGAGGAATTCACTAACGGGAGAAAAAATAAAAATATGAAGAGGATATGCAATATATATATATATATATATACATAGCTGATCGAAGACATATATAGATATATACTATATACGCTTACTATGTTTTACGAACAATAAGAACAAAAAAAAAACAAAATATTCATCGAACTGTCCGTATATACTTAGTGTATATATTATATATATATTTACAACAAAATTATTTTAAAAAAAATATATATATATATATTCTCGTCATCTGACGAGATATAAAAATCCTTGAGAAACGTGCATTTTTACAAAACGCACCTTTTTTTTTAAGGCCGCATTTTTTTCTGTCGATTTGGTAGTAGGAAAAAAAAACGAGAGAATGAAGAAAATAAATAAGCAGATAACAAAAGAAAATAGCAACAAAAAATTACGAGATCTTTTGGAAGTTTTACAACCGACTACATGCCTTCGATAATTAAAAAGAAATAAAACAATGAGAGACTAGAATGAAAATAAGAAGAAAAAAAAAAAGACGAGGAAAACTTTATTCACACAGGCTAAGAAAATTTAGTCAATATACTATACACAATGATATATTAGTATTGTCTATAACGTGTAAACTTTCAAAGTTGGGAGAAAAAAAATGAAACAAAAAGAAATACAAGTCGCAAAAACTGTGATGAAAATCGACTCTGAACACTTTGAGACTGCCAAGTTTAGTATACTGGGCCTATATATATATAGTTCAATAATTACAAATAATAATAAAAAAGAGGTAAAAAATAAAACAAAAAGGTTTAATGTGTTCCATTGTCAGACGAGAGGATTCTTCTTTGGAAAGATCTCCTTTGTCGAACGAATTAAATCGATAAATTCCAAAAATTCATTATATATATATATATATATATATATATATATATATATATATATATTTGATGTACTCTTGTTGCATCAAAGAAATAAAAAATATTCGTCATTGAAAACGAAATATTTTCATATTTTAGCTTTCTTTTGTATATAAATTAGATAATATAATTAAGAATTTAGTAGCCCGGCGAAGTTGTTGGGCTCGCTGGTTCGGGACTTGGACTTCCGCTCGGCGTTTCCGGTACACCGAGCGTTGTTGCCAAATTTTTCAAACTCCGCGGAAAACATTTTGTTATTATTGAGTGTTGCGGACCAAGTATGGCGTCGCACATGACGCCCAATCGTACTCCGGTTGCGTTTCTGTGAAGAGTCATCGACATGTCTGAAAAACAAAAGCTCAAGTTTTTTCGTGTTTTTTTTTGGGAAACGTGCATCTTGAAAATAGTAAATTTTGAGGTTAGATCTCGGAGAAATCTGAAAAAATGATCGTTGACGCGTCTCGTTAAAACATTCACGGGTTATTTTCATATTTTTACCCTTCTCGCGCTAAAATACTCGTACAAGGTCAAATAAAAATCGGGAATTCTGAATCGTCTAGAAACCGGAAGATTTGTCGAGCATTTGAGTGAAAAAACTATTCCAAATCATCTGTGTGAATTTATAGGTTCTCCGACATAACCTCTCTTGTCGTATGCCACGTTATGTAAAAAAAAAAGAAAACAAAATTTAGAATTTTGAAGTAAGTCTGAGGTGACAATAAAAATATCGATTAAAATCATGAGAATCGACACTTTGTCCGACATAACCTATTTTGGCATTTTTTACGTTCCAAACAATCGACAATAGAGTATTCCGAACAACCGGAAGCGCGGGAAATTCTTTCCGATTTGAAAGTGAATTGGAGCGAAACAAAATAATTCACTTCCTCTAAAATTTACAGTGTCAAATTATACCTACAATAAATTTCAATAATAATCATAACATTATTTTTCATCAACTTTGATATCACAAAAGTTGTTTTGACTCACGTACTATTCATTCAAAATGGCGAACTCTCAATCGACTAGAGCAGTGATGTGAAAGTTTCTCGCACGCGAACTGCATTCGTTAGTAAAAAAAAGCGCGTCGTGACTTATACATGTGTGTTGTGAACTTACTGCAATTTCCCTGTGGAGGACTCCAATAAAGAGCTGCATCGATACCCTCAACGGGCAAATCACCATCAACGTGAGTGAGCGAAAGTGAATATCTTCTCGTCAGATGATTCAGCATGATTTTCAAAAATACGAAAGGTAAACACGACGTTAAAAGTCCCCTAGAACTTTCAGCAGCGGTTATGGCGTAGATAGCGCTTTGTCTCGCTCGCGCTTCTTGTAAATTTTTCTGCGTAACCTAGAAAAACCACGAAAATTTCGATTATCATAAATTTTGGGGAAAAAAAAAAAAAAAATCCTCCTATTCTATTCTCAATCAACCTGCAAAATCTCAACAAGATCGTCCTCAAATAATGGCGTTCTTGTTGGCAATGCGAGACACAGAATTCCCTTGGCCTCGTGATTTTTTACGAAAAGCGCCCTCTGACTGAGAAATCGCGCAGTCGCGAGAACATCTTGAGGCAACGAGACGCCTGAAATTTTGAAATATTCCTTCAACGAGCCAACAGTTGCTGTTAATAAAATTTCCGTTTCCGTTGCTCCTGTAAGGCCAGAAATTTTTCTCAATATTTCCGTGTCAATCTCGTCCGACCACGCGACAATTTTTCTACCACAAGGCGAGATTGTTTGCAATTGATTCGATTGCGCATGTTTTAGAAATAGTTCATCGACGATCGTACGTGGCGCTTCGATCGCGATCCATGCAATCGACAGTACTTCTATGCTAGCTTGTATTATCAGTGGCAAATAAAAAAATAACAGAGAAGTTATCGTATCCGGATATTGATGCTTTTGACTCGATCGTAGTGCGCGAAATTCCCGCAGCACGAGAATTGGCGTTTTTAAGGTTAGAGTCACTCCTAGATACCACATCGAACTTATTGCCGCGGAAAACATATTGACGGGATTCATTGAGGCAAGAAGAGCTCGTAGAGACATCGCAAAGCTGAAACTTCGTTTTTGCACCTCGCGTTTAAATATCGGCAATATTTGTGGCAATCCAAAGCCATCGGTTTTTCTGTAATTTCTAAATGGAGAAAATTTATTAGCTTCACTAATATATTCCAAATGAATTATTATATTATTCATTTAATTATAATAAACTTTTAGATCAATTAATCGTTACAAAAGCAATTATCATGCATAAATTATCAACGCAATTTATTAATTTTTTCGATTAAATAAATGAACTTTGTATTCAAAATTTACCTCGTAAATTCTTTGAGAGTCGAAACAATGACTATGACGAAAATCTTTAAACAAGAAAAGAGTCCCGGTGATTTTTTGAGTATCTCGGGTCTCTCGATTGGATCGTTATTGCAAAGAAACTCGTTCCAATAATTGCTGAAACTCTCGGTGAGCTTTTGATGAAGTTTCGGCAATGCTGATGGTTCATTGTAGAGATTCGTGAAAGGTGAATCGCTCTCCTGACACGCCCAATTACCGGGCAAGTAATTTAGTGGCAAAAAATCAGCGAGAGTCAAGTGTTCTTGGCGGAGGAGTAAGTGATGAGCTCGAACGAGGCAAACTTTGCTCTCGTGTCCGTTGACGAGGCAATTTATCACGTAAACTTGCCAGGGCGAGTGTGCGGGTGGTAAAAATTTTGATGTCACGTCGCTCACAAAATCCTGATAATAATTTTAATATTTAATTCATCGAAAATTTATAATAATTTTTTTAATTGACAAAACATTTTTTTTTGTTTTCAATTCTTTTACCTGAATATTTAAATCCGTTATCTGACGTCCCCTAAACGAATATGGCGAACTCAACAGATGATTCTCCATGCAAAAATCTTCGATATTTTTCCAAGCGTAAAGACCGCATTTGCTCGTCAATGCCATTTTCATGAATGGCCTTGTCGATACGAGATGAGACAGATGAGATCTGACATTCTCACCGATAGTCCTGCCTTGTATGAGCAACGTATAAATTCCCTGAAATAAAAACAAGTTCGATAATGAAAAATTAATTTATTTTTCTGTTTTATTTTTCAATGAGGAAAAAAAAATTGGAAAAATTCATTTTTCATTCTATCTACATATTTGTAATTTTTAATTATTTTTCCGATAATTATGATAAAAATTAATTTTATTACTCACCTGATTTCTTCCATGATCGAGAATACTCTGAATGCTGTTGCTCTCGACGAGAACATAACGTGGATATCGCCATTTGACAAAACGCGTCCAGCATCGTCTTGACCATTTCACACCTACACACATATATATATATATATATATATACATATATATAATTATTAAATTTCGGAAATATCAGGTTTAAATATTTTTATAGGAAATCTTGATTATTATATTATGGGGCAAATTGGTTCATCGTGCTTATTTGCCAATAATAATAATAATAATAATAGTGTATTAATCGTATTACACTATGGAAAGAAGACTTGGGCCTCAAACGGTTGAGATAACGCACTGTTTTTTTTTTTTTAATTTTTTCTCGATGAAAAAAAAAACAGTGACCCGAGATGGTCAGTAAATGGAAGTTGCACTAAACGTTAACTCGAAAACGACAATTTCACTTCAAATAAAATAGCTCGTGAATTAATTGAATATGATCGAAGCTCTTATTTGCCAACAACAACAACAACAACAACAACAACAACAACAACAACAACAACAACAACAACAATAATAATAATAATAATAATAATAATAATAACAATAACAATAATAATAATAATAATAATAATAATAATAATAATAATAATAACAATAATAATAATGATAATGATAATAATAATAATAATAATAATAATAATAATAATAATAATAATAATAATAATAGTAATGTAAATGTGAAGAATACAGCAGACTTAGGCCTCAAACGGTTGAGATAACGCACTGTTTTTTTTTTAAACTTTTTTTTCTGGATGAAAAAAAAAAGACAGTGACCCGAGATGGTCAGTAAATGGAAGTTGCACTAAACTTTAACTCGAAAACGACAATTTCACTTAAAATAAAATAGCCCGTGAATGAATTGAGTTTATCTTCGATTATCCTGACATAAGATCGAAGCTCTCTTATCACACGTATGATTGTCGCGAGGCAAAAGTCAACCTGACAAATCGGATGAATTAAAATTTAGCAAATTCTCCATTTTATCGATATTGAAAATTTTGTTTTTTTTTTTCTTTTTATTCACTTAATTTTTCTCACTAGGATGAAAAATATTAAAAACAACCAACTTTACCTGCATAACTAAAAATAAGCAGAGGCAGTAATGAAACACTCAACAGAAGAGTTATACCGAAATTGAACATAAACTTGAGTCCAAAAAAGAATAACATTTTTTATTTTTTTCAAACGATACGAAAAAAATGAATATAAAATATTTCAAGTTCAATTTCACGACGAAATTCAAAAATGATTTTTCAATTCAGCAGCACTTCCGGTATGAAAAAAAAGAGGGCGATAAAATAAAACGTAAGTCGCCCATGGGAAAACATGGAGATATATATATATATATATATATATATATATCAGACTTGAATTTCGCGCATGAGATAATTACGTAATTATAATAGCTTTAATGTAAATCGTTGACACACGCGAGTAACAAGATTTGACGACTGAATGCATCGTAAGAGCGCACGATCCGTTCTGTCTCTTCTCATAGCTTCTTGCAGTGACCTATGACCCCTTTCCACCGCGAGAGAAAGAGAGAGAGTGCGCGAGAGAGCGAGAGAGAGAGAGCAAGTAAAGTCCGCGTATCGAAGATACACAAAGCAGCGTCGAAAAAAAAAAATACATATATATATATTTGCCCCCTCCCAAGGACTTACTCTCGTCGATTGCAAAGCTTTTTGCACAAGCCCGAAGCTGATTTGCTCGAAACTCTGACAGAGTCTTTTTGAGATTGTCGAGAAATCGCCAAAGAGTCATTATTCGGCTCCGGCTACGAGCAGACACGCGGCCTTTGATCGCTCCTTCAATGTTCTCACAATCGGCTCTGACAGATATCTCTTGGCTAAAATCGCAAGTACGTTTACACCGTGTAAAAGCATTAAATATACGCCCTTATGTTTTTACACGCGACATATATTTGTTTTATTTTTCATCGGCATGTGTAGACGGAACATTTTTTTTGAATTTTATACGACGATAGAGTGATAAAAAAAAAATTATATTTTTGGAAGGGGAAATATTATTTAAAAATATTTGTGATGATTATATCATTTTTATTATTATTACTATTATTGTTTTGTAATATTGATATTTAATACATAATAAATATGTATTTCACATAAATCGCAATATCAAGAATAATTTCGTCATTGTGATAATTTTTTATTCGCTAATAATAATTATTTTCTGCAATCTTGCATATTGTGAAAAGCAAAAAACGGTATTGATTGTTCGTTTAATTTACGATCGACAAAATCCGGGGTCGTTTCGTCGCTAATTGCTCGCTGATAAATTAACGACGCGTTTGTTTGTTTTTTTTACTCTTAATACAAATTACAATGTTCGTTTTGAAATTTTGTGATTTTTTTTCACCGTTAGAGAATTACTTTGATATGGGAATCTTTTTAATTCACGTCGATAAGCTAGAAATTATTATCTTGATCATTCATAATTCATCACTCTTGGACAATTTTTCGTGTTTTCCTCATCGTGTGAAAATTTTTTGATGCTCGGATAAATCGTAAATTCACAATTTTTCTCGATCTGTGCCTGAAAAAAAATAAATAAAAAATTATTGATTGAAATAGAAAGGGTGAGAATTTTTTTTAAATCAAATTTTCATCAACGACATTTATTCTCATCGTCCACTCAATTTCGTAATGGAAAGAGAAATTTAATAAATTGAAAAGAAAAAAAAAACAACTCACGCTGTTATTGCAGAATTTTTCAACTATTCTCATTGCATGAAATCGCGTCTCGTTCTTATTGACGATCTCGTCGATAGCAAAATTTATGAAATTTTTTCCCACATCTGTAGAAATTCCAATTCCTAGCAAAGCTTCGCTATTTTTATTTTTCCACTCGGCAATGAAATTCGTATATTCTTCCAATGGCCTAGGGACAAAAAATGACGTCGTTTGGGTTTAAAAATAAATAAATAAAAAATAGAGATAAATCCGAAAGTAAAAAAATTAACGTTTCTAAAATAAGGTCGAGGTCGACGAAAATTCCACCGTATTTCCAAAGCATCGTTATTTTGAGAAGATCAAAAATGCTTTTTCGAATATCCTCATTATTGAGAATATTTCTCATGTTCCTTGAAAACCAATTTTTTAATGGCGTATCTTCAAAATGCGATGATATCTTGACGCGTCTGACGTAAATGTTATCGTAGCTCTCGAATTTTCGAAGAAAAATGGCAGATTCTTTCGTAAATTTTTTCGGCGTTAGATAGATGAGAAATATATTGAACGTTGGATTAATTTTTGCCGCAGTTTCGATCGCGCACGCGCTTTTTAGATCGAGAATAACGTCGCCATTTCCCCAAACACTGAAGCAGCTTGTATCGAGAAAAAATATACATCTATCCGGGATTAACATCGCATCATCTGTTGAAGGAAGAAAAAGAAAATCATTCAATAAATTTTTCATCAATTTAATTAAATTTTGTTTTCAATATTTATATCGTTCGATTAATTTTCCTACTATTTTTAGCCATTTTTTAAATTAAATTACATACAATTAAGTAAATTTTGTTGAATTTGATTGATCGATTAATTGAGAAATTAAATTGACAATGACTCTGACAAACCCCATTGTCCCGAACCCAATTCGACGATTCCTCGTGATTTCATAAAATAGCAAGAAACATTGCTCGGCCAGAATAGTGGAGCTGCAACGTTCGTAAAAATTTCATTTCCAAAAAATACATTGATGGATACAATTATTAGGACGATCGTGGAAAATATTCCGAATAATTCGCGTTTTCGCATTTTACTGAGGTTAAAAAATTCCTACAGCCTGTAGCGTTTGTTTGTTTTTTTTTTTCGTAATAAAAAAAAATAACAAAAAAAGTGAAATGCTTGGTAATTTTTTTATTTTATTTATTGACATAAAAATCTATTAAAGATTTTGACAGTGTCTTTGGCTACTTTAGTTGATCTCTTTTTTATTTTTTTATTTTCATTTTAATGATTACAGAAAATGAGCAGCGAACTTATGGTACTATAGGCGAGTTTATAATAATAAAAATTCATTCCTTAAAATAAAATTTTCATTCGTTTCTCTTTACAGCGACGTAGAAAATGAAAAAATAATTATTTAAATAGAGAATAAATATATATTGAATTATTTTCCAAGTTAAGTTTATTTTTTATTTTTGGTTCTATTCAGTTCGATCACGCACCTTAAGAGTATAGATATGGGTAGGTGTGTGTGTGTGTGTGTATGTATATGTGTCTACTTATAGAAATGATCATGAGATTCAATATATCGACATAAAATATACGAATTTGTACTTTTCGTCTTTCGGAATGAATATCGAAATTTAAAAGAAAAAATATATATATATATATATCATTTACAAAATTATGATATATAAACGAATGATTGGAAAAATTAGCTAATATCTCGACCCTGAAATTCTAAGTTTTTGTTTTTTCTATAAAAAAAAAAACGTACACTTCCGGTTTAAGCAAATTCTCGAAAACTTTCGCAGTCTTGTGTTTTATTCACAATATTATTTTTTGTACCAATATCACTGAAAATACTCGAATAAAACGAGTTTCTCGCCAGGCCAGCTGACTTATTTATTCATTAATTTTTTTGCCACAAGCTTTTCTTATTATTCTCCATTTTATTCCTTATTTTTGATTTAAGTCTAAAAAATTTTTCCACAATTTTCATAAACTTTTGGACAATATTTTTTGGATACAATAGCGTAGGGAACTTGACTACCGATTTTAACACTTTCCATACTGCTGAGTTTGTTCCAAACGTGAATTGCTCTCGCATTCTCGATTATTTTCATTGTTTTGTTCGTTCGATCGGGCTCGAAATACTGCTTCCATTTTCTATAATGAATTGGATAAAAGGCCGACGGTGGAAATACCGTAAACCCATGACACCGAGACTCTGTCATGTCTCTAGCCTGTAAAATAATTTTTATTTACTATTTTTTGGATTATTTTTCACATAGAAATTATCGAATATTTTTTGAAATATTAATTTTTCATAAACTTTAAACGTATCAATTTTAAATGTTAAAAAAAAAAACGAAATTCTTTTAATTTCGTTATTTGATCATTCTTACGTATTTAGTGGCACAAATTTTTTGAAGAGTTCTTGTTATCACACCGGGTCCATTGTTGCCCCAAACGTCACCCCGAAAGTTCGTCTTGAGGTCACGGAGACATGCATCGGCGAGTTGTCGTCCTAGGTCGGTGGCACTAAATCCCATAACACCAGCGGCAACGTCCTCCCAGTCCTCGGCTCCGGCAAAGTTAGTCAGGCCATCCAGAGCTCTGCAAGCGAAAACAAACCGTTTTTTTTTTTTCTTTTTTTTTGCAATCTCAATCAATAGTTTCAACGAAGCGTAAAATCGGTTTGACCGAACGTTTGAGTACGTTCTCTGGGTCTCGTCCGGCAATTTACGATCGATATAGTGAATGTAAAACTCTAATTGGCTCACGACGTTTTGTTTTCTTTTGTTCTCTTATCGTCTGACAAACCGCGATAGTTTGAGCGACGAGGCGCGTTCAAATACTTTCGGTTACCCGCTAAATGATAGCTGTAGTTTTTGGGTCATATTTATCATGAAAATTCATTGATGGTACTACAAGCTGTGAGGCATAATTATTAAATTTTTATTCTTGTAAACAAAAAAAAATATCAGCCACTTTGTTGGTTTTTTTTTTTTCGAGAAAAATTATTTTTTTTCTGAAAAAAATAACTAATATGGCATAAAAAAAAATGGAGTAGCAAAGGTATTTTTGTATTTTTCCCACGGAATTATTGTTAAAATACTTATAGTTTTTTTTTTTTAATTATTATTTCTTATAGTGTAAATATTTAATTAATTTCCTTACGTGGTAACGACAACATCGAGATCCAAATAAATTCCACCAAATTTCCAAAGTGTCAGATATCTGAGTATATCAGACATGTGACTTCTTGGCCATCTGCTGGCTCTGAGTACACCACTCGCGTACCAATCCTCGAGCGGTGTATTTCTCACATAATCATCCATGAATATTCTTCGTATTTTCACATTCTCGTAACCCATCAATTGTTTCACCGTTTCTTTCGTTGTATTTGACAATTTTGCCGGTGACAGGATCAGCAGATAAATTGTCATTTTTGGATTCATTTTAGCCGCTGATTCGACCGCGCATGCCTGACGTGCTGTCAGCACGATACCCTCGTCTCCAAAGCAGGATGTCTCATGAAAGAATATACTTCTTCCAGGTATTGGCATTTCACCCTCTAAAATGAGAACATTTTAGAAATTTTTAGAATTTTTTTAGAAATTTTTAGAAATTTTTTAGAAATTTTTAGAAAATTTTAGAAAATTTTAGAAAAATTTAAAAAATTCAGGAAAAGTTTCACAAGGAAATGAATAATTTAAAAAAGCACAGACAACACAGACTCTCCTCTCCCTCTTGTACCAATTAATGGGACTTACGGGAGAAAAAAAAAACGTTTCGAAAAATTGTTGCCGATGAGATTGGCAATTTTTGATGAATCATTAAATGGAGAGACGTGCAGGTATATAAAATATTATATTGTGTAATCAAAGGTCATAAAAAGTACCAGATGCTGAAAACTCGAGTGAATGTCAAACATTTGCAACGTGCGTCAGATATTCATCCAAATGACTCGTGACTATGCACTGACATTAAATATGAGGAATCAAATGCACATAATACAAAAAAAAATCGTTCAATGAATAAAAAAGTCAGCTCTGGTGAATTAACCGCGTAATCACTATATATATATATATACAGAATATATATTTATATATATGTATATATGTATATCTTTGGGTGCATTTACTGGGGCCTGTTCACTCACTGCTAAAATCACCCCATTTAATTAATATATTCCACCATCTCGAGTACAGTCACGTCTGTGTATGACCAAGTACAGTTTGTCGGCTAAGCACCGATTTACTCTCACGAATGGAGCTTGACCGGAAATGGCGTCAACGCGCGCCTAAACTCATCCTACAGAAGAGGAAATCCCCCCTCCCGTTTACTAAAAAATTTACTATAACATTTACTGTAAAATTTACTATGAACTTCGAATTAGAGAAAGCCACGTGTATCGCGGCGGGGTGAGGGGGGGGGGGGGGGGACTCCGCCATTGTAAGAAATCAATAAACATGAGCTCGTGAAATAAAATAGAAGCTCAATACAGAGCAGACTGCAAATATTTTAGTGACAATTATCTTTCAAAATAGAATGAATCGAAATTTTTCATTCACCAAAAAATTCAATGAGAAAGAATAAAAATTCACTCACGCTTTTTCAAGCTGCTCGAATAAAAATTTTGCACACCGTGCACAGTCGAAGGTTCGACGTAACACGATATATCATAATCCTCGGATAGTCCGAGAAAGGGCGCGACCCTTATCACGAGCTCGTTGCTGGTCACAAATACAAACACAAATAGCAAAGTTGCACAGATAAAACCGAGCACAAGACGTTTTCTCATTTTTCCAAATATATTTTATTCGTTTTCTATTTTTTTAGTTCTCCGAAAACGCCTCCGTGATAACGAAAGTGATCAATGCAAAGCTGGTTTCATCGTTATCGCGTTTCCTCCCGGCAATTTTACTTCTGATTCATTTTTCTACGATGACATTTTGACTTGTATACATTTTTTTAAAGCCAATATTGATTTATTGAATTTTATTCTATAAAAACGTTTTTAGAAATTAATTAATCAATTAATTTATTATCGTAGTTAATATTTTTTTTGGCATAATTTTGAGAATTAAACAGACCTTAACGTCAACTTAAAATATCGCGTATTTTGATGATTTCGATCCCTTTTGATTGAACCACGTTTATAAATCCATTTGATTGAGCATTATTATTACTATTGTTATTGCTATTATTTAATATTTAAAATGAGCTTGTGTTGGTGAAATGGATCGAATTTCCTCCGTAGTTTGGGTGTTTTTTTTTTTTTTTCAGCATAATATTTTCATTCTCGAAAATCGAGGGGAGTCTGAACCGTTGAACTCTGGGTCACGTTGCTCGCTAACGAATTCACGATAAGTCATATTTCGCTCGAATGAAAAGTCTCAAAGATTGACTATATATATATTTTTTTCCTCTTATTATTATCGGAGGATTAAAAAAAAAGTTCATAAAAATTTCGTGCATTTATTATACTTTGAAAAATTTCACTGAATTAAATAGAATAAAAAACGAGCACGTGGAATGAACACGTTATCGATGAGGAATCAACGACGAGGAATTAATTTTGTCTGCTATACGGATTTTGTTATTACTCGCGACGATGAAAAATCGCACTGAGCTATTTTTTCTTGTCTCTCCCTCTTTATATCTCTTTTCTATGCGTGTCCCTCTATTGTTGGGCTCGCGAAACTCCATACGTATTTCTCCCTTTCGTGACAGCGGCGCCGGCGGCACAAGGCACAAGCGGTCGAACTCTCGTCATGAGCGCATGCGTAATTTGTGTTGCGCGAACGCGACAAAACTCCCCCGGTTCTTGCCGACAGTTAAAAATAGACTAAAAATAAAAAGTAAAAAAAAAAAAAAGGGATAGTAAGTTGTGTTTGCAACTGTACAAATAAAACCCACAAAACTATCCAACTTTGAAGAAAACGGCGGTAAAAAAAAAATTATTAAGAAAAATTATCATTTCATTTATCCGTGTTAAGTTTAATTTTTGCATTAATTGTCCAATTTTTAAATATTTCAGCGATTAAATATTTGAATTAAATTTAAATTTCATGAATTTAATTCGAATTTGTTGCATTTTTATTTTCACTTCTGGCATTGACAATGTGACCGAAAAAAATTATAATAATAGCTATATCGTTGAAAAACAATTTCGATACATTTAACATTTTTTTTTTTGTTTAAATCACTCAATTCACAAATTCAATCAAATTCCTCGTCGACTGATTGCCCCGAGTTCATTTGGCCAATTCAATTATAATATCACTCATTCGATGCATACGCGATTTGACGCGCTGACGTCACGACGGAGACCGCAAACATACGAGTTGTATTTCTTTTATCGCCAGACCTCCGTTTGAACTCTCCATCTGGGCATAAAGCGAGTGTTTTATTTTGCTCTCGATAACGAATCGCTCGTAACCATTCAACGTTCTATGTCGTGTTCATACATATATTTATCGCGTCTGAAACTCTCGTCGTAGTCGTAGTGTATGAAATATACATACAATAAATATAACGAGTTTAAAAATGGGAAGGGAGCACCGTTTGTTTACATCACTCGAGTTATGCGAGTGGAAGTGAGAAAGACGATGAAAATATTGTAGGCTCTTTTTAATGTTGGCAACACTGCTAGAAGAGCTCGGAGGGGGGATGAGAGAGAGAGAGAGAGAGAGAGAGAGAGTTCACGCTCGCGACCGGTGCATCAAGAAATCGATATTCACTCGCGCACGAGGGGTGGACTCGAGAAGAGCTCGTTTCTGATGCAGCTGCTATATGACAATTCTTAACTGTTTGTGACCATGCATTTATGTGTTAGGAGACGTAATGGAGAAAAATATTTCAGATAAATCCCGATTGTCTTTTGTGCACGAGAAATCCTTGATATTTTGCTCAATTAATATTTTTCTTAGGCTACGAGAAACTCCGTGAGAAAAAGTCGTGAATTATTGCAGCGTTTTTTAGCTCGATGCACGTAACAAAGTCCGATTTATGTATATGTATATACTAAAGCGATCATGCGAGAGATCGTGCGTGGTTAGCCATTCATGCCCTCGTCCCTCGACTCGCTCACTTACTGATCAACTAAATCAATTTTGAATGACGCGTTAGTATAATTTATTAAAGAGTGGGGGGGGGGGGGGGGGGGCGCTGTGCAGTGACTCAGACTCGTGTTGATGGATCAGACCATAAAAGATCTGCTGCATTTTTTAACGCAAAGCTTTGATGTGATTAAATTATCGTATTCCATTCATATTAATCGGAGTTAAGAATGAAAATAACGGTCAAAAATACAATTACAAATTGAAATAAAACAAAGATCTTTCTCCTCCTGAAACCCTAGCAATGGCTGGTATTCGTTAATAAATCATTCTGATCAGTCAAATTATCTTGGAACTCAAAAAAAATAATTGCAAAACAGTAAAATTTCTCCATAGTCTAGTTAAATTCTACCAGCATCGAGTCTCTTAAATTTTACTAGCATGGAGTACATATTCACTCATATTAAAAAGAACAATTTACTACACACATTTCAAGTACAGTGTTACATCCCTATCACAATTTTCAATTATTTTAACCAACGTAATTAGTTAATCTTGTAATGATAATTAAGGGGATATTCCCCTTAATTATCATTACAAGATTAGTGTCATTCATTATTATATTACATGTAACATCCTCTTCTTGAATGCTCAGTTGTCATGAATATACGAGAAGAACTCAAAGTCCGAGTGCTGACTCGCGGAATGCTGTGGCGCTCGAGTTACTCTCGGCGACGGCGGTCCACGATGCGCGGCGACGGAGCCAGGGGAAGAGCAAACGCAACCTAAGGGATTTTGGCACGTAAAATGTGACGAAACCCTCAGGAAACCCCCATGACAAGTCACGCGATGTTTTCGTCTGCTGGAGAGACGAAACTTTCCACTCCTCTTGAAGCCGCGGAGGAACCAGTCAATCTGACATTCGACAGATAAGAATAACTAGTTGAAACCGGGACTCTTGTTGCCGAAGGCCTTGCATAGTGTTGCAAATCTGTTTCGCGTGTACTCGGGAATAGTCGTCACGCCGTGGGTAACAGACCGGGAGATCTGCTTTACCGAGATAAAATAATTATTCAAACAGTTCCGTCTGCTCTCGCGACTCCGAATCTAATGATAAGTGTCACAAGAACTCGTTGACGCCCCCTGGTGCCGTTCACCGCCCCCTTGAATCTGGCTGTCAGTGTCGACGGCAGCCGGGAGCATCCGTCGGATAATTCCAACGGGGACTTTGCGATCAGGTTAAGAGAGTGAGTACGAGTGAGTCGTATGGGAGTTGTAGTCTTAAGCTATAATTATTGGCGCCGCAGCAAACCCGCGTAACATTTGGAATCCAATGTACCTTGAATGTATGTAATAGACTCTTTCGATGAGTATTTATTCCCTCCCCCCCCCCCCCCCCCTTGAGACCATTTAAATTATAAGTCCCAAAGAAGGTAACGGTCGTCAATTAATTTATTAAAATCTCACCCGTCTCGGATAAAGAAAACGGGCCCGTATGGGACGAAGGTCCCAAATTTATTAGCGGGAGGGGGGTTAACCCTAGTGGGTTAACCCCCCGTGGATTACATGATTTCGCTGGCACCCCGGATCATATTTGACCCCGCTTGGGTCAAAAATAACCCATATGATCCGCGCAGGGTTAATATTGTCATATAAAAAAAGAGGAGAAACTAAAATTCAATCATTCCTAACGAAACTTCCTAACGCTAATGCGACCGCGGACAGCACTGATGACTACCGCGAGTAGCATGGTAGAAAACTTTTCGCTACAAAATCACATTTTAAATCTTCTCATCTACGATCGCACGAACATGGCGCTGAACGACTTCCTTCAGGATATACGTAATTGGTCAACATTTATTCCGTCCGGGTCGGAAGCGGAATATCTCAGTGCCGTCATTTCGCCATTACGTGGACAGGTGCAAAACTGCATTTACGGAAAAACAACAAACACGATAAGAGAATTAATTTCGACCTTGAAATTATGGCTTGCGAGTAGAAAAACATTCGATTATTACGTGTCGGAAGTCGCGCGAGCTAGAATGAAACGCGATGAAAATGTCGGACAATATTGTATACATATATATATATATATATATATATATATATATATATATATATATATATATATATATATATATATATCCCTCCGCACGGGCATTCACACACACACAATTACTATGGCCCCCCACTCTGTAGAAAAATGGCCTGTCCTGGCATGCGACCAGCTTTATACTATACGATAGCGTGGGGGCAACGGTTAACAGCACGATTCCCTCTCCTAACCGCCTTAAAGCGTGAACTTAACCGCAGTCGAGTGTATTAAAATTAATCTTGATACAAAATTATCTAGATATTTATTACCAATTAATGAATGGAAAAAATACAAAATCAAAAAATGATGGAAGAAAAAAAAGGATCGTAAAAGCTCGAAAGGGTTTACGTTTGAATAACATAAAAAAAAAATAAAAAAAAAGGAAAATACTATAGTATCGATTCATTCAGACCGTGAAATAGACTCAGGAAAAAACACAGGAAATATGGGACGCCTACATACGTTTCTATACAATCAATAAACGTTTCGTGGATTTCCAGTATACAAAGACGAAGAAAAATAAAAGCTCGAAGAGTTAAACGTTCTCGCACATCGTGAGAGAGGTCTAGCTATGTAAATTCGATCATAGTATTCAGTCGCACGATTACGGAATGAATTCACGTCTATTGTTTGTCAGGGAGTGGGGGAGGGGAAGGACGTTCGTGAGTGTGTGCACTGATTTTTTATTTATTTTCTTTCCCGCATGCCTCTCGAAGCGAGCCAAAGACGGAATAACGAAGCGGAGAGAGAAAAAAAATAATATAGCCCTGCCAGCTCTTACATTATTCCGAGACTCGTGATTATAGCTCGTAATCGCGATTAGCGAGAAAAAAACTGTAATTGGTAAAGGAATGGCGCTGTTTCGTTACCGCCCAATGTTGAATTGATAAAGAGCGTAATTGCGAAGAGTGCAGAGTGGAGGAAGACTTAATTATCGTCTACCGAAGGAAAAGAAAAATCATACATTGCATATTTCATCGTCACGTTGCTGATTTTCCTGAGATCGCAATGTGAGAAAAATGAAAAAAAAAAAATCACCCCTTGAATTATAATTTATTCTTTCTAATATAACATTAAAGATCTAGATTAAAGATCATTAAATCTAATATAACATTCTTTAAATTAACATTTAAAAAAAGAACGAACGGTCCATTTTTTTTGTGCTTTTTAAAAATATTTTTATTCATTTTAAGATCTGACTTACATTTCTGAATCAACCGGTAAAACTGGTGTTTTCGAAAAAGCCTTTTTCAGCGTCTTACCTATCGTCGGCAAGGAAGAAATCTGCCGGGTATTGTTTTAGCCCGTCATCCATTTTTCATTTTTCACACTCATACCTACAATCAACAAGTTCTTCTCGAGCAGGGTTATCTTGCCCCAATTAAATTCTTCCGAAAAAACAGTTTTTGTTGCAAAATAACATTTTTCTTCCCAGAGTAATGATTTATTTTTTAACTGAACCGCTTTCTCTCGTAATTAAAAATCTTCATTCCATCAACAAAAACAAAAGAGCAGTCGCGTATTGTCTCATATTCCTTCATATTTCTTTCTGTACCGTTAGACAAATTTAAAAACGTTTGCAGTCTTGTGTTTCATTTTTTTCTAATATACGTATTTATATTTATAATATCGTTCAAAATACTTGAATAAAACGATTTTTCGCCAGTGCAGCTGAACAAGTTTTCGTTTCATCTTTTAAAAGCTTTCTTTTTCCTCCTTCCTTGCTTCTTAACGTTTAAAAAGTTTTTCCACAATTTCCATAAACTTTTGGACAATATTTTTTCGCCACACGAGCATAGGGAACTTGATTACCGACATTAATGATCTCATCACTGCTGAGTTTGTTCCACACGTGAATGGCTCTCGCTTCGTCGATCACTCTCATTGTTTCGTTTATTTGATCGATTTCGAAATATCTGCGCCACGATGGGTAGGGAATTGGATAAAAGGCCGATGGTGGAAATACCGTAAATCCTTGACAGCGTGAATCGTTCATGTCTTTAGTCTGTAAAATGATTTTACCATCATCAGATAAATATTAAAATTTAATCATAATTTTTAGATAATTTCTCAAATATAAATTTCTATCATTTTTAACCCTTTGGTCTATACCTGGGTCACCAGTGACCCGACGGCACTGTGTCTTTCAACATGGCGACACAAAATGGTGTAGACCAGCAGGTTAAATATCAATTTTGGATAATTAAAAAAAAACAAATCGTTCTAATTAATTTATAAATAATCAATTTTAGATATTTTTGAAAATAATTTTAATTTTAATTTTAATTTTAGTTCATTTAAAAATATCAATATCAAATCATTTTAGAAAATGAATTTTTACATCTTAAAATGAAAATATTTGAAAATAAGTTCTTTTTTTTTTTTTTTTTTTGTAATTTGTTCACTCTTACGCCTGTAGTGTTGCAAAGTTTTTCTAAAACTCTTGTGATCACACCGGGTCCATTGTGGGACCAATAGTCACCCCGGAAGTTTGTTTCGATTTCATGAAGACACGCATCGGTGACTCGTCGCCCTAAGCCAGTGGCACTGAATCCCATAACACCGCAGGCAACGTCCACCGTGTCCTGCGTCCCGGCAAAGTTAATTAGGCCATCCAGAACTCTATGGGCGGAAACATTTTCTTTTCTTTTTTTAATTTTTTTTTTTTAGCATTCTCGATCGATATTATCGACGAAGCGTGAAATCGATCAGACCAGACGGTTAAACACATTCCCATGGTCTCGTCTGACGATTTCCGTTGGCTATGGTGAATAACAGACAAAGTCTAATCGATTTACAATTTTTTTTTTACTACCTGGAGTAAAAAACCTTTTTACACCGTATGTTTGAATGAAACACGAGGCTTTATCACTAATATTCAATTTAAAAATAGTAAAATAAACAAAAAAAAAAACAATAATTTATTGCCCGGAAACACGTGATTTTATTTTTTGGTATTTGGCTTATTGTTAATTTTTTCAAATGACATTTTGTTGAAACAACTAATTTTTACGTTAACCACACATATTTATTTGGGTCAACGATTTTTTATTTTTGTTTCGTTCATTCGCGAGCTTTTTTTTTAGCAACATTTTTTTTAAACCTGATCAATATTTATTGACCTGATTGAGGTTATTTTTAAAAAAGAAAAATTTGAATGATTTGTTTACGTGGTAACGACAACATCGAGATCCAAATAAAGTCCACCAAATTTCCAAAGTGTCACGTATCTGAGTACATCGGCCCTGTGAATTTTTGGCCATTGACTGGTACTGAGTACACCAGTTGCGTACCAATTTTCGAGCGGTGTATTTCTCATATAATCGTCCATCGTTATTCTTCGTATTTTAACGTTCTCGTACTTCATCAATTGCTTTACCATTTGTCTGGAGGCATTTGACAGTTCTGCCTGTGACAATACAAGCAGATAAATTGTCATTTTTGGATTCATCATGGCCGCCGATTCTACCGCGCAAGCCTGACGTCCTGTTATTCTTATACCCTCGTCACCGAAGCAAGATGTCTCGTGAAAAAATATACTTCTATCGGGTATTGGCATTTCACCTTCTGAAACTAGAAAATTTTAGAAACTTAAAAAAAACTTTTGATAATTTAGAATTTTTTTTCAAACTTTCATAAAATTTTGACTATTCCTGACAAGGAAAGAAAAAAATCAAAACTGCTTTTTAAGGCAGCAACATTAATAATTATAATCCGCAGACTGAAAAAGGAGGGTCCAAAAAAAAATATTTCCCCCTCTTGTACCAGTTAATGGAAGTAAAAAAAAAAAATGTTCTGACAAAATTATTCTTTGTCGACAAGAGTGTGTTGAGGCAAATAGCATATTGAAATGCCTCATCAAAGGTCACGATAACACCAAATGCTGGAAGAAAGAGAATGAAAGGAAAACATTTGTAAACGTGCGTCAAAAGTTTCTTCAGGGAACTCGCATGTTGCACCCCCGACCTCTAGCGGCAAAATATCGCACTACTATATGCCAGTCACTGTTAGCTATTCCTCTCAGTTAAGAATTTATCGGCGATTTAGGACAGAAAAATTAATAAACTCAACTAATTGGTCTCAACATCGAGGAATCTCGATCCCGGTTTAGGAATTGAATCAAAACTTAACCCTCAATTCTTAGATGAATGACTTTTGCATTTTAAACAAATAAACTTTGCCAAATAAACAACAATAAGTGTTGTTTTTGTTTTTACCCGACGCAAATCTCATGCCGTTATTGTTCTCCATGATTTTTTTAATTAAACTTCAACTGACATCACGTAAACTTGCTAGTAGACGTGAGCTAGGAATCCCACACTTACTAGATTTTTACTAGATTTTTCACCGCCGCACTAGCGTAATAGATTTTGCCAAAAAATTACTAGATCTAGTACAATTTTACTAGCACTGGCAACACTGTGTGTACGGTCGGCTGTGTACACCTGCATGGCGTCCGTTAGCGTGTATTGACAAAACTTGCACTTTGAAATCGTAAAATATCATGAAAAATGGTGAGATTTGACCGAATTTGATTGGTTCCAGTCACGATGAATAAATTGATGATTCTATTAGATAATAAGTATCACTAAAAACGAGTATTCTGTATTCATTATCTGTAATTCATTATATAAGAAAATTTCCGTATTCATCGATTCATCGCAATTGCCATTTTTTTTCAGATCGATAAGTTTTGCACGTTTGATGTGCAGTTTATTTTCTGTGTGTCTCTCGGGCTCCTCCATGACAACAATTATAACAATTAACCGCAATTAACATCAATTATATTTCAAATAAAACCCAACAAGATTTTCATTGAAAAAAAAAAAAAAAATCACTCACGTTTTTTCAGGATGATAGAATTAAATTCTTGCTCTACACGTACGGTCGAGGTATCGACAAAACGCGGTAAATAGTACTTCTTGGATGTTTCGAGAAAGGGCATGACCCTCATTACGGGGTCGTTGTTGATCACGAATACAAACACAAATAGCAAAGCTGCTGCACAGACAAAACCTAGCACGAGAAGTTTTTTCATTTTTGTTTTTAAATACACACACTTTATTCGTGTCGACGTTCAACTCTTTGTGAACACCCGGGAGGATTAATATTAGAGTTATCAGCCCGAGACTTATCAATGAGATTAGAGAATTATTTGAAAAAGAGCGCGTCAGAATATATAAAGGGAATATAAAAAAAATCGCGACAGCAAACGAGATTCTAGATAATGATATCTCTTATCTCGTTTGCTGTCGCGATTTTTTTTTAAATTCCCTTTATATATTCTTTTTCAAAGAACGATAGGTGCGCGGCTCTGGCAGTCACTGAAGTTACGTTGGGCGCGGGGTCAGTACTTGGATCGGTGACCGTTCTCAGCGGTGCTCTGGCTAAACGCACTGAATCGCTGATCGTAAACGGAAAGCTTCTTTTTTTCAGAATCTGGTGCTTCCCCGTGGGAGCGCTAAACTCTGCCTAAAGAGTGAACTTATATATCTGTACAGGTTTTCCTCAGCTTACCCGTTTTCTCGTGCGCGAATGCTGCAAGCCAGCTGCGGACGCCATCTTAGCAGCGAAGTTACACAAAATGGCGTCGTAACGATGAATTTGAAACGTTACACATTTGAATCGACTCTTCTACTTCTGGGTTCTAGCAAAAACAAATGAATATATTACAGAAACAGACAGAATACCAATGAATTATGTGGACATGTTTAATTTTTTATTAAATCTACGAAGCATTTTGTTTCTCGGAGAAAAAACTGTTGTAGAAAGACGATAATAACATTTTAAAGTGAAACAAAATTCATGTCAACTGATCGTTCAAAAGTTATGATCGTTTTTATGAGTTACCGAAAGCGATATGCGACTCAAGTCTACCACGGTTATTTTTTTCGTGCATTTAAAGAATTTTTTTCCCACATAGCCTTTTATCAGGAATATAAGCGTCGATTTTATTATAAAAGAAGTTTTACAACCATAGACTGTCCCCAAGTCGGTCGTTTCAGTGCATTTCCAGTGGCCATCGGAGTTTACGTTCGTCTTTGCGTTTGAATTTTTTTTCAATGCATGAACAGCTATAACTTTCGTTCGTTTCCAAGAAATCTCTAAGGCTGAGTCCACACTGTACGCGAGTATTGGCGAGTACAGTCGAATCTCTGTAAGATCGCGCCCTCGGGGCTCTGACCGCGCGATAGTGCAGAGTCCCCGCGAGGGGACCCAAGGGGCATGAGAGTGGGCCTTCTCCTCTATGGGAGATTGTAGAGAAAGAATTCAGGGGAAATGTGATCTTACAGGGCGGGATCTTACAGAGAGTCGACTGTATGGCCGATTGACAAGACTGACCTCCCACACCACGGCCTTACCCCCCCCCCCCCCCCCCCTTGAGACCCCGTGGCCCACAGACGCGCGCATACTCGCATTCGGGCAGCCTCGTAAACATGCACCCGTCCTTTTCTTTCCTATACTCGCAATATGGTAAATATTCCCGAGTGGTGTGAAAGCTCCTTCGCGAGTACGATGACGAGTAAAATTTATCCGTATGGCGCCCTTTGACTTTTATACGATTCCCTCACATTTCCATTGATACCGCCCTATTGTCAATCCTATTCCCTTGTTGCCTACCTCACAGCGAACTTACATATCTATATAGTGTAATATTGCGTATTGAACTTGGAAAAAGGAAAAAAAAAACTTGTTCCTTATCACAATTTATTCCTCGAAAGCGAACAATTTAATTATCATTAGCAAAAGAAAATCATTTAAAAAAAAGGAATGATTTTTTTTATTTTCGTTTATTTTCATTTTACAAAAAAAATAACCTTTTAAATTAGCTGGTAAAAAAGTATCTAGAATGTGAGGTTTCTTTGTTGCCGACCGCCGGTAAAGAAGATCGCGCTTAAGCGGGAATTCCTACTCTACTGTCAGTCGGTACAATAATGTCTTTGCAATACCGATAGCGCAGTTAAATATATTCAACGTACGGTTGCCAGGGGTAACGGTACGTAGCGAATGGCGCTTGCTCCGTAGAAAATATAATCTCTCTTCTCTCTCTGTCTTTTTCTCTTGCCAAGCTGTGCGCTCGTATCAGGTAGTACAACACACAGTGAAAATGGCGCCGCTCGAGTGAGGTGTCTCGCGTTCGCGGTTCGTGTGAGCGGTGCGAGAAACACGTCCTTTATTTGTTTATTCCTATTCGGAAAAACGACAATAATAACAAACAAATAAAAAAAAGACAAACAATACTGGGTGATTTTTCGCGGATAATGTGGCAGGACCTGGATGGTCTCGGTGGTTCGGCGGTGAACTCCGGGGCACAACAGGTCGATCAGTTTGGCACTGCGGGTAAGAAAAAATTCAACGTCAAATGGCCACACCTTGGGTGAAAAAAAAAAATCCTGTATAATTTGGATTAGGGATAAAACATTGTTAAGTATCACAATCAAATGTGTTGTATATATTTTATTCACTAGTGAGCTCGTGCAGTACGAGAATAGACAGTGTCTGGGATTGAGAAATTATTATCCTTATGTGTGGCGCGCCTGCGCGTCTCCGTTTATTATTACGTTTCGTATTTATATGCACACACAAGTCGTAAACAAAACAATATTTCTTCATTTTTTTTTCCCTCCAAACAATTAGAGGGTCATCCAGTCTGTGCCAAAATTGTCTTTAGCGTGAATTTCGTTATTAGAGCTCGTGTTAAAAGTTGCAACAAACATTTTTTTCATCTTTTTACACGACAGAATGGAAACTGAAAATTCGTGCAGATAGAATCACAGCGAGGCATGAAATTAGAGGGAGTGGGGGTAAAGTCTCGAAGCAGCGGTTCTCGATGAATGATCGTCGGGGTCGGGGGCGTTGGAGGCAAAAAAAACTGCATGAGAGAAAAAATTTCGGGAAGACCCAATTTGGACGAGAAAAAGTAGGGCTTTGGCATAGTTCCATGAATGTCTCTTCTTCTATCTCGGTGTATGTTTGTATCGGACGAAAGCGCAGTCCAAGTCAATAGTAGTTCAACGAGTAAATATTGTCTCGTATTCCCGAAACTTTTCGATGATTTCGTAACGATTAACTAATACGCGCAACGATGATGAATGCACAAAGAGTTTCAAAGACTTTGTGATGATGTCAAATTTTTACAAAACTTTGTCAGCCTCATTATTGGGACGGTCAATTTTATTGCCATCATCATAATGCATAATTGAATGAGAAATTTAGGGCTCGTGACCGCATTATTCTAATTGTGCTTATCGTTGGCTTTCGCAGCACCTCCATTGAACGAGTACACACACACACACACACATGCGTGGCTCGTCGACCTCGTTATGAGTGCCACAGAGCTATAAAGTCAGCCAGTTAATGTAGTAAAAGCCACTATAATTCTTTTCGGTGTCCATCTATCCATAGGCATATATATATATATATATATAGAAAACGTGGCTCATGTCAAACGAGTGGAGCTCGCGACGAGAAACAGTTTCTAATTATTACGCTTGTCGGCGACTCGTAAGACCCAATACGAGGAGGCTGTATGAGCGAAATATCGTATATATAGGCGATTCTATGCGAATTATTAGTGTATTGAGATTTTAATATAACATGGGAAATTTTATTAATTCACGAGTGATTTATCATTACTATAGGGATTTTTACGTTTTTTACTCGAAAAAAAAATAGTTCCTAAATATGACGCTTGACGGCGCTTCGTAAGTCCCAATTAGACTTTACGCGGAGGCGGTATGAGCGAATAATCGTATATATAGGCGATTCTATACGAATTATTGGAGCGTATAGGGATTTTATTAATTTATCAATATTATAGGGATTTTAGGAGGATTTAATTGTCAATTTTAATACTTTATAATTAATTTTTAGCATTGGAAGGAATTTTTAAAGAATTCTACAAATTTTTTTGATAACTCGAAGAATTTTCGTACATTATATCGAATTTTGATTATCTTTGATATTTTTTTCGCAACGTAGAGAATTCTACTGCTGAATAGTGATAAATCTCATCTTATTATATCCCTAGCCTGAATGATAATCTTTAAGATCTATTCTTAAAATTTAAAAAAAAAAACTAGATTTCAAAACTTTCACGTACAGATCTATTTTTCGAGTCATATTTATTGTTATTATTAAATAAATAAAAAATACAATTAAAAATAAAAACCCTATCGAATTGTCCAGAAGTAAAAAAAATATCGATAAGCCTGACAGGGATTGAAAAATCGAAGCGATATTTATCGCTTCGTTATCTTGATATAACTATATATATATATATATATATATATATATATACATACAATCCATCTGTGTTTACTGTTGTGGAATTACGCGCCTTGCAATGCAACGAGGAGGAAGCTATTTTCATACGCACACCTTCCTCTGGGGTTACCGTACTCACCTTCTTACGTCCGTTTAAAGTATCATTGCGTAACTTCCTGGCGGACATGTGCATATGCATATGGGGTGTGCGGTGTCCCGGGAGAGGGAGAGAGATAGAGAGAGAAAATAAAAATATTACGGTACACTCTCGTGGCTACGTAATAATGCGGGTTCCCTGCAGTATATACGTCTACGTGGGAATCGGGGCGGTGGAGGGGGGGGGGGGGCATGCACTCCTCTCGTGCCCCGCTCTCACAGGAGTGCATGCAGTTCATTCATGTACTGCATAAAATAACATAGTACGTTGCCCGTACGCACTATATATATATATATATATATTTTTGTTTTTTTTTTGGACGCTCCATTGCACTATTTAAAACTTTATTGGCTAAATGACCTCGAATGCTCGTTATCAAATAAAAATAAAAATAATAATTAATGAATTATTATCTATGATATTATTATTACTATTATTATTTAGAATAAAATTTAGGGATCTTTAACAAACAAACAAAAAATGGATACAAGATTGTTTAATTATCCAAATAAAAAGTTAATTTTATTAATATAAATAAATAAAAATCGAAAAATTGCGATAAGTGATGACATTTTTTTAGGAGATTTGAGGTTTTTTGCCATTTATACATCTACGTAGAAATCGGGGCCGGTGAGGAGGAGGTGGGGGGGGATGCACTCCTCTCGTGCCCCGCTCTCACAGGAGCGCATGCACTTCATTCATACACTGCATAAAATAACATAGTACGTTGCCCGTACGCACTATATAGTCATATATATATTTGTTTTTTTATGGACGCTCCATTGCACTATTTAAAACTTTATTGGCTAAATGACTTCGAATGCTCATTATGAAATAAAAATAAAAATATAAATAATAATTAATGAATTATTATCTATGATATTATTATTACTATTATTATTTAGTATAAAATTTAGGGATCTTTAACAAACAAAAAAAAAGTGAATACATATATAATGAATATATATATATATATTTGTTTTTTTATGGACGCTCCATTGCACTATTTAAAACTTTATTGGCTAAATGACCTCGAATACTCATTATGAAATAAAAATAGCAATAAAAATAATAATTAATGAATTATTATCTATGATATTATTATTACTATTATTATTTAGTATAAAATTTAGAGATCTTTAACAAACAAACAAAAAATGATACAAGATTGTTTAGTTATCCAAATAAGAAGTTAATTTTATTAATATGAATAAAAAAAATCGAAAAATTGAGATAAGTGATGATATTTTTTAGGAGATTTGAGGTTTTTTTTATCGTATGCTCGTCTCTCTCTCTCTCTCTCTCTCGGCAGGACGTAATATGAGAATCCTGACGTCAGAGTCCAAGCGGAATTTCTAATGAAATTCCTAGCCCCCCTATTTCGTGATCGTCTGTATTAGACGATATATTTATATATATATATATATATATATATATATCGTATATTTGTCCCTGGATTGATCCAGTTGTACGCGGTGAGCACCCTTAATTCTCGCCAAGCTTTTTCACACAACTATATATATGTGTGACAAATATATATATATATATATATATATATATATATATATATATATACATATATACATATATATATGTGTGTGTGTGTGTGTGTGTGTGTGTGTATATTTACGTGTATAAGTTGTGCCTTGTATTGTACGAGGCGTCAATGCAGCCTCAATTCTCGAGTTCTATTTTTAGAACTTTCGTTAAATTGGCTATAATGAGCGACGACCGTCAACTGCGCCTGTGAAACACACACGTGACGATTTTACGATCTCTCTCATTTCCCACCTTTTCTCTTACAATCGACTATATTTTACCACCAATAGAAATTCTGTGGGTTCTATGTATATATATATATATATACAGTATTTCTATGCTCCAAGGAAATTTCTTGTCTCCATTTCCCCCTTCATCTCTCTCTTCCCCCTCCTCCTCGTCACTTCCGAACGTCGCGGATGCCCGCCATTGTTTCAAAATGCCTTTTCAACGACTCCGCTGTACTCGTCGTCTTAATTACCAACGCTGATTGCCCCGCCAAGAGACGAATGAATTTCCGATTATTCGACAAATCGTTAATTGCCATATTCTCACGCAAATATTTATTTTATAGAGTTTCTGTTTTTGTTTTTAATGAAATTTAGCCAATTTTATAAAATTACCGTAATATGTCAGACGACGGTCATTTTACGATTAAGTAAAATGAATTTTATCTCCGTTAAAAAATATTTAATATTAAAAAATATTATTTTTTAAAGAAAAAAAATATATGAATAATTTTATTAATCGATAGAATCCTTTTAATTAATAATTAATTGCTTAATTAATAGCTAATTGCTTAATTAATAATTAATTATATATAATTCAATTAATCGATCAATGATTTTTTTTGTTCCTTTTCACAGAATTGACTCCCGAGCAGCAAAAACTTTTGATCGACATACGTCGGAAAAAAACTGAATTGCTCCTAGAAATCCAGGTCAGTGAATTTAATTTAAAATAATAAATTTGCATCGTTATGATTCGTCACTCGATCGGGACGATCTGAATGTTGAATATTTCGATTGCAATGATCGTTTGAATAATTTTACATGTGTATAATTTTTATAAATTTTTATATATTTTTTTTAATTTTTTTATATTTTTTTTAATTTTTTTTTTCATTTTTTTTTCATTTTTTTAATTTTTTTTTATTTTTATATGTGTGTGTGCAATTTGCTTTTGTTATCGCACGACGAGGCGTGATCTCACGATTTGTAGATTCATCATGAGTCACTCTTTCGTTGAGATATACGAGGCGAGATAATTTATTGAGACACTCGAGAGGGCGTTGAGTTCTCTCGATCTTATTCATGATAAATTCATACGAAATAGCAAAGAGACAAGTGAATGTTAATTTTGCCCCATTAATGGTAATTTAATTGATTGGGAGGGAATTTAAAAGAAATTAAAAAAATAATAATAATAATTTCGAGTCAATGCACCGCGAAAGACCTTGGAAGCTTCGATTTCCGGTTTCTTCTCATTATTATTATTATTTTTTTTTTTTTCTTTTATTTTATTTCACGAGGAAAAATTGCCTTGGCAGGTGCTCGAAGGGGCCACACGTAGCCTCCAATTTCCCCCACTCCTCAGCCTTTTTCCACCGAGAAACCAGCTGGCAAAGAGCCCTGAGAAATTTTTCAACTTGTCCAAAGCTCGTGCATTGCATTCCAACGATGCGGAATTTTCAATGCCGAAAAATAAAAAAAAAAAAAAAAGTTCATTACTTGCCTCGAAATCGATAGTAATCAAAATTTGCACCCGATTTTTCTATGTTAATAAAACGTCTGAAATTCCATTTTGTTCGTCAATTTTTTCAATAATTTCGTAAATTATTATTCACTGACTATTGGAATTTTATTCGGAAAATTAATTGAAAATTTTCTCAACTACAGACTGCACAAATAAGTCCCAAAAAATTATTTTCAAAAATTCAACCCTCCGAGAATATTTATTTACATAAAAAACATTTTAATGCACAAAAATTAAATTTATTTTAATAATTTAGGGATTATTATTAATAATTTTTATCTTACGTTGAAAATTTTTTCATTCATTTAAACAAACTTTGATTAAATTTTTCCTAACCTTCTCGTGCATGTTCCCATTTTTTTTCATTGTTATCTCTCCCATAGTTGGAGATGGAAAAAAAAGCATGCCTGTCCCTATCCGAGCGAGCTTTCTGCTTGTAGCTCGAATTTTTTTTCGTCTCACTGATGTAGAGGACAGACGCTTTTTCTCTTGTTTGCAATTTTCTCGCTTTCTTCCATCTCTCGGTGTATTTGCCAGGAAAGAAGAGCTTTCGTGATTCACATCTATATATATATATATATATATATATATATATATATATATATATATATATATATATATATATATATATATATATATATGCGACATAGACGTTGAATATATATGTATATATATATATATACGACATAGATGATGATATATATATAGGGTGACTCTCGTATCGTACACTCAGCATTTCTTTATTTTTCTCTCTGCTCTGTTCGCGTTCGTTGCTTCCATTGTGTCATTTTTCGAGGTGAGGCCCAGTACAGAGAGCAGAGAGAGAAGCTTCATGCTGAGAATCGAGAGCTCTTCGTGTTTCGTTCTCCTCCATATAATACTCATCGTCGACATCGTCGTCTCTGGCCAGTCTGGTTTCCATGACAAGTTTTTTTTCTCCGCTTCCTCCGAGTGTAAACCTGGAATTTCCATGTACGGGGCTTGTCCCTGTCTGTCTCTGACTCGACTCGTGGATAGAAAAGTGTCTATAAAGACCTCTCGAGTTTCTATATCCTCGTTTCATTTCTCGACATTTTTTTCTATTTTTTTCGTTTACCAAAGAAAACATTTATTCGCTGAATAAAAATTCTCGTTATCAAAGTTGAACAAACTTTTTGATAATTGAAAGAAATATTTATTCGTCATAAAAAAATATATATTTCGTGTCAACGGCATATTAAATACATAATAAATTTTATATTTTATTAAATGTGAAATATTCAAATTTCGTATATATATAAACAACAACAAAAAAATCGTAAAATCTTTAAAAGGTATTGAAAAAAAATTGATTAAAATATTCTCATTAATGCTTGGAACGAAAATTATATATAAAGAGTTTTGGAGGTAATTAGCGTCGAACGGAAATCATTCTGGAAATTTTAGAAAAACTTTCAGTCACATTTCCTCAATTTCCTTCCGAGTTTTTTTTTTTTTTTTTTTCCCCTCGCTCACTCGGTAAGGCTACGCGTTGGTCGTTAGAATTTGAACGAGGGAAAAACCACAGATAGATCGAGAGGAGGGAGACACACAGAGAGAGAGAGAGAGAAAAAGAGGGATAGAGAAATGCTCCAAGTGCATCATTCCAGTGTAATGGTTCGAGACTCTTGGAGCTATTTCGGAATGTTCGTTTGAAAAGAAAGAGAAAAAAATTACTACAAACGGAAAAAAACGTCAGTGAATGAGGTACGAGTGAAAAAAAAAAGAGCTCGAATCTGGTACTCGAGACTCGACTTGTGGAAGAATGAAAAACGAACCGAAATAAAAATAAATAATTTTTAACGTCATATAGAAAATTATTCGAGTTTTTCTGAGCTCGAGTGACGTCACGAGGCTCTTGAGAAGAAAAAAAAATTGCGGCTCTTGGCTTTCTACCCTGGGTCGAATACCCTCGAGATTTTTCACTCCACTCGTCACGAGAATTGTTACGAGGCAATCCAAGTTATTTGCTCATACGAGTAATTACTCATATTTCCATGAATTTTTTACTCCTTTAACACTTATTTTCAATTTTTTTATTTCGTTTCCTAATTTTCCATAATTTTTCCCCCTTAAATTTTTCAATGTCATTCTTTTCATTTCTCACAATTTTTTTCCTATTTAATTTTCCGGTTTTTTTTTTTCGTCATTATACTGAAGATATTAATCGGAAATGACTTTGAGCATAAGCCAGAGCAGTTTTCATGACGCAGCGAGTAAAGAACGTCGATAAAAAATAAAAAAATTCATCCCGCTGAGTGCTCTGTAATAATGTCGAGGGTCTTTTATGAGGCTCAGATAAGTGGGGAGGAGGAATAATCGAGAGATAATTCTTTTGCCGGTTGAAAATATGTTTTTCAAACAGATTGATTATTCGGTATTATATATTATCGTCTGCAAGATTTAAAATCGATGGAGAAATCTTTCTTACCGACGGTTAATACATTCTAGTTGTCGCTCTTATCGACTGAGGGTACTGCTGGAAACGCTCGCGAGTGAATTATGGTTCCAGCTGATGGAAAATCTTTGTTAATAATTGTTTAAAAAATATATATATGTGTATATATATATATATATATATATTCATATATCCGAAGCAATATCATTTGAATGGAAATTTGGACACATTTTTTTTTGCTTTTTCCGTCTATCGTAATTTCTCATTTAAATCCTTTCTTGTTTTGTATGGTGCGTTTTTTCATTAACGCTGCCACGAAATCGATCACGAATCCTCTCCCCCCAGTAATTAATATTGATGGGTCGGCCAACGAGCCCATCGAGGCAACGTCGATAAAATACACAAAGCAACTGATCGTAATTAAAAATTAGGAATGTCTCACTGTATATTTTAGCCAGACTGTCGATTTATATTTAAAAAATCGAAATTTCCAAATTCATAAAAATTTTAAAATAATTTTTTCAATATTTTCATTTTATTCTCCTATTGTCATCCGACTAGAGGTATAAAAATGAAATAAAAAGCAGAAATTTATTCCCTAATTGATGGCAATGTTGAGAACGTTTTTAAAAATAAAAAAATTAAAATTTGTTTGCCTATATATTTTTCTTCAACTATAAACATTGAAAAAAAATTAATTCGTTTGAAATATTCGTATTTAATTTTTTTTTTCTATTTTTTTTTCTTTTAATTATTTTTTTCACCATTATTCTTATCGAGGACTCTGCACGAGTTTTTTTTTTTTTTTCGTTTATCGGAACGAAATATGTACCGGGACTTTCGTTGTTATAGACGATAAGAACAAGCCCGTTTCCGTAGTTCGCTGATAATGAAGCCTCGTGCATCGTGCATCGCCTCGTGTTACTCATCGTGTCTCATCATTTGCTTCGACGATTTCTGCACGAATGCTTTTAAAACATCATATATATATATATTATATATTTTTTATATATATATATATATTATATATTTTATATATATATATATTATATTTTATATATATATCATATATTTTATATATATATATATATATATATATATATATATATATATATATATATATATATATATATGAAACTAAACTTCCTTCTGCTTCTCTTTTCTCGATAATTTATTCAACTCACCCTCTTTTCTTGGCACTTTACTATTTTCGAGGGAGTTTGAGCAGGAAAAGTGAAGTTTTATGAGGAGGAGACGAGGTAATATTTTGATGCAAAGTGATTACAAAAAAAATAATATACTGGGTGAATAAAACAAAGTTCTTAACCCTGGAAACCTCGGCAGCAGCCTTAAGTCCCACAATCTTCGACAAATAAGTACGCAAATTTTGACAAATGTTTTTTTTTTTAATAATATTTTTTTATGGGTAAGAAATGTTAGTAAAAAATAATAATAATAAATGCGTAATTCGTGCCAAATTTTCTTTAACGTTTTCTGACAGATAATTCGAGATATATTATTAATCGAATGTTGATGCATAAAAATTCACTTTTACACATATTTTTAACACCATAAATTATTTTCCAATTTATTTGATTTATTGAAGAAAAAAAAAACACGTTGCGTCATTTATATTGATTTACATTACATTTATCGTTAATTTTTTTTTAATTAAAAAAAAAACACATTTACTAATGACAAAATATCGATTAATATTCTTGACACTGTGAAATTTATTTAAAAAAAAATTTATCTCAATTTTATTTGCGATTTTGACGATTTTTTAACGCCAGGGGCGCCCTAAACGCGATGAATGCCCTTGAAATATTATTATTTGCCTTTTGAGAGACTTGTCGTCTCTTCATATCCAACATCGTAAAATCACGTGACTCAACTTGAAATTCTTCGTAAATACGTTGTGTACGTTTCGCATTTAAACGCTTGGAAAATCATCGTCAAACTGCCCCTCCAGTCTCTCTCACTATTTCTTCTTCCCTTCTCGTCCCAAAAGTTTATCGTTCACTTTCGCTCATTGTCCAGTTTTACGCTCAGCAGTGCCGGGAATTTGTGCTTTGGATAGCTGGTCTATCCGAATAATTCATCCATTAAAATTATCCATTATTCAACGATGAAAAAAATTATTTATCTCGTTAAAATTGCAAGCAGATTCGTGGCCTTAAAATGCCAAAATTGCATTTAAATTTTCCGCGTTGATATTAATTTTTTTTTTTTTTTGGGCATTACAAATTTTTTTTTTTCTTCGATTTCCACATGTGCTCGTTTTTCCTCGTGTGTTTCTCAAGAAGAAGATTTCGCAAACGAAAGGTAATTTATAAAATCTGTTTGTAATTTATAATTCTACGAATTATGAAAATTACGAAATTATAGATAGAATTATTATTATCAAATGATAATAATAATAATTTTTATAATTATCATTTAATAATAATAATGATAATTTACTCTCACATTTATCTATTTACATCTATAAGATTTATAGGACACGAAAGTGCTCCTGACAGTTCTCGACATATGTAAATGTTGCGAGTGAGAGAAATTATGCATAATTAAGGAATACAGTAGAACGTTGATTACTCGAACTAATTGGGACCGGGAATCGTTCGAGTAATCAAAAGTTCGGATAACCGAATAGGACATTTTTTAAGTTTGAAAAAAAACTCTAAAATGTTCTATATATATTATAATCCCAACGTGCGAGAAAAGTGGCCAAGAGGGGATGAGGGGAACGATCGTGTAGCTGTTTCATTGTTGTAAAATCGTTCAAACTGCGCAACATTTTAACGACGGCAATGTCGTTCGAGTTGTGTAACAATTTTAACGGCGACGAAATCATTCGAGCTGTGCAACAATGTAAGGGTGGAAAAATTGTTCAAGCTGTGCAACAATTTAAGGGTAGAAAAATTGTTCAAGCTGTGCAACAATTTAAGGGCGGAAAAATCGTTCAAGCTGTGCAACAATTTAAGGGCGGAAAAATTGTTCAAGCTGTGCAACAATTTAAGGGTGAAAAAATTGTTCAAGCTGTGCAACAATTTAAGGGCGGAAAAATCATTCGAGCTGTGCAACAATGTAAGGGTGGAAAAATTGTTCAAGCTGTGCACCAATTTAAGGGCGGAAAAATCGTTCAAGCTGTGCAACAATTTAAGGGCGGAAAAATCGTTCAAGCTGTGCAACAATGTAAGGGTGGAAAAATTGTTCAAGCTGTGCAACAATTTAAGGGTGAAAAAATTGTTCAAGCTGTGCAACAATGTAAGGGTGGAAAAATTGTTCAAGCTGTGCAACAATTTAAGGGTGGAAAAATTGTTCAAGCTGTGCAACAATTTAATGGCGGAAAAATCATTCGAGCTGTGCAACAATGTAAGGGTGGAAAAATTGTTCAAGCTGTGCACCAATTTAAGGGCGGAAAAATCGTTCAAACTGTGCAACAATTTAAGGGCGGAAAAATCGTTCAAGCTGTGCAACAATTTAAGGGTGAAAAAATTGTTCAAGCTGTGCAACAATTTAAGGGTGAAAAGACCGTTCAAGCTGTGCAACAATTTAAGGGTGAAAAAATCGTTCAAGCTGTGCACCAATTTAAGGGTGAAAAAATTGTTCAAGCTGTGCAACAATTTAAGGGTGAAAAAATTGTTCAAGCTGTGCAACAATTTAAGGGTGAACAAATTGTTCAAGCTGTGCAACAATTTAAGGGCGGAAAAATCGTTCAAGCTGTGCAACAATTTAAGGGTGAAAAAATTGTTCAAGCTGTGCAACAATTTAAGGGTGAAAAGACCGTTCAAGCTGTGCAACAATTTAAGGGTGAAAAAATCGTTCAAGCTGTGCACCAATTTAAGGGTGAAAAAATTGTTCAAGCTGTGCAACAATTTAAGGGTGAAAAAATTGTTCAAGCTGTGCAACAATTTAAGGGTGGAAAAATCATACAAGCTGTTCAACAATTTAAGGGCGGAAAAATCGTTCAAGCTGTGCACCAATTTAAGGGTGGAAAAATCATACAAGCTGTTCAACAATTTAACACATGCAGAATCGTTTCTTTCGCTCCCTCAACCAAACTTTTCTCGATTATTTCGGTTGCATTTAACACATTCAGGTTTTTTTCCCCCACGGAATATTTTACTGTTCGATTATCCGAACTTTTGATCATTCACACGGTGCCTGGACCCAATTAGTTTGGAGAATCGACGTTTTACTGTATGCTCGAAGATATACGAAAATAATAAATATAAAATTCCGATGGGAATCGTGCCAGTAGGTCTCGTAACTCCAGCAATTTTTTTTTTCCTTTTTTTTTTGCATTAATCGTACGTGTAAATCTACGAGATAAACTCCCGAGTAATTTTATTTTCGCTTGTCTGCCAAATGAATCAATTATCTCTGCAGTTTTTACCGCATCGCGACGAGGGGTTGAAAAAAAAAATCTTTTTCTTTTCCCCTGTTTTTTTGTCGTTCAAACCAGTAAAAAAAAAAAAAAATCCAAGAACGGTCCCTGAATAGAGTCTCGACTGTTCACCCTCTTTTCGTTTTTTGTATGTTGGGGGAAAAAAAAGAAAAAACAAAAAAAAAAACTTGACATGGAACAAATGTTTTCCAAGCATGTTTCGAGCTCACTCATAGACATAGAAAGACAACCAGATGGAAACTGTCCAGACTCCCTGCAAAGAAAAGAGTACTATTGGCCGAGATTGGGCGACCCTTTTGTTTTCTTCACAAAAGGAAATCTTTCTTTCTTCTTATTTTATTCGTTTCATTTTTTTTTTTTTTTTTTATTGTCGTCTTTTGCAGCACGCCGAGATGTGACAAATTTTTGTTCGTCTTGATAAAAATTTTTAGATTAAAAAAAATAATGATAATTACGAGAGAATTTTTTGTCGCTGTTCATTGAGTTCATTAATTTTTTTTTCCACGAGCTTTTGAAGATGAGATATATCGTAATTGGCGAATCTCGTTTTACCGTTGGCAAGTTTTTTTTATTTTTTTTCGTGGGAGTCATTGTGGATTGTATAAGTTTTGTTTTTTTTTTTCTGACACTGAGAGAGCGTCGGCAATTGCAGCACCGTTCTTTTAATCCCACAATTATGGCGAGACGTTCACGAGGACGATTATATACGTATGTATGGGGCACTCCATGCTAAGCAGATAGAAACGTGAAACTAACAATTTTTTTTGTTTTTCTTTTTTTCTTTTAAAATGTTATAGGCCAAAGTAAAAAAAAGACCAATATGGAGATTGAAAAAAAAAAATAGTTCGATATCGATTGTTTCGAAATTTTTAGATAATTTTCTTTTTTTTTTTTGTATTGAAAATGAAAATTTTCGAGTCCAACTCGAAGATTGCCTCCAATAATGAAAAAGAAACCGTTTGTTTTTCAAAATTATTATTATTTCATATTAAAAAAAATATTTTTATTTTAAAAAGAGGAGGATCTGAATAGCATTAATTATTAATCCCTTGAGTGTCACGCTGAGATGCTAGAAACTGATCAAGAATGTCGTAAAAAATCAAGTATAGTTGGATTTTTATAGATCGACCATACTGGCCAGTTTTAGTTTTGTCGCAAAAAAATGCGTCAGTGACAGTCAACGGGTCAATCGTTTATCTCTAAAAAGATTTTTTTTTTTTAAATCGTTTAATTATTTTTTTTGTGTAATTTATACCAAAAACCACCTCAAAGTTCGAGGGTGTCAAAAGTGAAGTTTGTCAATGAATAATGTACGGTAAAAATTTCAGACCAATTATAGAATTGTGAATTTAAAAAAAAAATTAATTGATAACGCCATGAATATTTTTCAAGTGAAATTTAGTGTTGTCGATAGTCAGTGATAGTCATCGGGTCAATATACTCGTTTATCTCTAAAAAGATTTTTTTTTTTTAAATCGTTTAATTATTTTTTTTGTGTCATTTATACCAAAAACCACCTCAAAGTTCGAGGGTGTCAAAAGTGAAGTTTGTCAATGAATAATGTACGGTAAAAATTTCAGACCAATTATAGAATTGTGAATTTAAAAAAAAAATTAATTGATAACGCCATGAATATTTTTCAAGAGAAATTTAGTGTTGTCGATAGTCAGTGACAGTCATCGGGTCAATATACTCGTTTATCTCTAAAAAGATTTTTTTTTTTTTAAATCGTTTAATTATTTTTTTTGTGTAATTTATACCAAAAACCACCTCAAAATTCGAGGGTGTCAAAAGTGAAGTTTGTCAATGAATAATGTACCGTAAAAATTTCAGACCAATTATAGAATTGTGAATTTAAAAAAAAAATTGAAAAAAAAATAAATTGATAACGGGATGAATATTTTTCAAGATAAATTTAGTGTTGGGCCTTTTTCTGTATTGCCCTGCAACGTAGTAAGAGGGAGGGGAAAAAAAAAATACGAGAATCAAGATCTTGTCCATTTGGTCTGGAACGCCCCATAGGCATGATACTCATGTATCTTTTGCCCTCATCTCGAAAGCCCCGAGTTGTCGGTTACATACCAGAGTACACAACATCGCATCCCCATTCTCTTCCTCTTACGCAATAATCGTGAGTGCAAAAATTCTTTACCACGAAATAATTGTCAAATATGAAGAAAAAAAAGGAACGAGCAAGATTTTTTTTTATTGTCTCAGAAAAATGGCTGAAGCGGGAAAAATTTTCGTTAAAAATAATAATTATGCGAAGGTAACAAAAAAAAACTCAAAATTATTTATTTACTAAAAAAAATTATTTAAATAAAATAATCTAATTTTTTTTGAATTATAACTATTACATTTTTTTTTTTTTTTTGATTCAATAAATTCTATTTTATTCTCTCCGATAATAATTTTTATACTCTAATTTTTGTGATGTACAAATTTTTTTTTCAAATATAAAAGAGAATTGTCAATATTGCGTCTGATCATCATGAATTTTCTCGTGGCTTTCTCTCGCCTTGCTCAACAACGGACTTGCCGCATTTCGAGCTTGTGTGACTCTCCCGTACAGTGGAGTGACTCGAGCAACGCGCGACGCGATACGCGGCCGACGACATTGCAAGGTGAGCGGCTTTTGAAAACGCGACGAGAAAATTTATTTGCACGAGCAAAAGAGAGAGAACGGAGAGCTTGTGGCATTCGCTTCTTGGCTTGGCTCTCGAGGAATATTTCGCGCGTGCTCCTTTCGCCAATGGCTTCGATATATATATGTATATATATATATATGTATAATATCCAAAGAGTAGATCCGTAAAGTTGCCTTTCCCCTACACTCCAATAACATTCACCCGGGGGCCACAACACATCGTGTTTGCATATATATATATATATATATATATATATATATATATATATATATATATATGTTCTGTGCGACATCGCGATACGTTGATTCATCCATGGGCACGCATAAATGTTTATAAATCGAGAGAACCGAGAGAGCTATCGGATTTTCCAAGTTTCCTATTGGCCTGTTCTCGCCTACATAACGAATTTGGATGGCAAAAAAGAAAAAAAAAATTATTGCCTAAATTTGGCAAAAGTTTTTCGATCATGAATAAAATTTATTTCGATCAAATATTTTATAGAAAAAATGAAATTGTTTCGTATTTTATTCCATGAAAATTGAGTGAAATAAAATTTTTCTCGCTTAAATAATAATAATAATAGAATAATTTTTATTCAAATTAAAATTTCGTTCATTACTCAAACGTCAATTTTATAATCAAAGATCCTTATGGCAATTTTTTCTTCACTTCCGGTTTACAATTTATCTTTATTTATTTTTTTGTTTTTGTGTCGCTTGAATGCAGCTGGTACTTTGACCGTGCACGCGACGTATTTATAAACAGCTCGAGAGAGTACTTGAAACCCAAACAGTCAATCACCCCGTTGCTATTGCGCCCCTGCAATTTTGCAGCGGTGCAACTTGCACAGAGAGACAGAGAGAGAGAAAGAGAGCAGGTGCATCGCATCAGAGAAAGAATAATCAACCTTCGTCCGTCTCCTCCAACACCTTGTCAGTCGCCCCCGAGTTCATCGAGCTCGTACGAATTTAGCTTGATTATTATTAAAAAAAATTTAAAATTTAAACACGAAAACAAATATTTTATCAATGAGTCAGAACGGAAATTCCAGTGGATGAAAAAAATATATACTAATGAGAGATAATAATAATAATAATAATAATAATAACAATGATAATTTTTATTATTTATCATTGATATTTTGTCGCGTTCAGGAATTTCTATTCTGACTCATTGACGATATTACGAGCTATTATTACCGTTCCAGCTAAAATTCAACGATAATAAACGTATATATGGGGCGTCCCCCAGGCAAATCAATAGGGCTGTGAGCCTGACAATTAATTTTTTTTCCTCCTCATGCATTCTAGGGACACAAAAAAAAATTACACCAACTTATAAAATATAAAAAAAAATTTATGACTTTATCACCGAAAATTTGAGATAAATGTTGTTCGATTTTTGATAAATATTTTATTTGAAAACCTTAAAATTGGTGTGGATTATTTTTTTTTGCTTGCCTTACAAGATTGATGAGAAAAAAAATTGAAAAATTTTAGTCACAACTCCATTGAATTGGCCTGGGAGGCCCCATACATAATTTTTTTAAAATCCGTTGCTGATATAATATTGCAGATAATAAGACACACTGATAACAGATAATGACAGATAATAACCGATTTCATCGCTACGTTTCAAACAATCGATTCTCTCACGTAGTTCAAATTATGAAAATATATATATATATAGAGGTGTGTGAGATTGTGGAATCTCCACGAGGAAGTACATATTGCCTCTCGTCGTGCAAAGGACCAGTAGAGAACGAGACAAGTTGCGCAATGGAAAAATCCCCTCGACTCGTATTATATATACGTAGACAGAGCGTTATATTCATTTTTCCGTTACGGCCTCGAAGGCCTTGCACTTTTTTTTTTAGATCGCGATTCTTGTGGTCTGCGGTTTTTTCGAGGGTCATCTCTTTCAGAAAAGATTGGGTAAAATGGACCAGCCCTTCGACGAACTGTGGGAAAATCGATTTCTCTTAAATTGTAATTATTCGTTCAGGAAAAATGAAATAAATTTTATATCGATCACAATCGTTCATATGCATGACGAAAGGACAAAAACATTAAAATACATTTTATTGCATCAATGTATATATTGAATATTAAAATTTAGCTTGGAATATAATCTAGCAATTTGTTTAAAAAAAAAAGAAAAAAAAAAGTTGTTTCGTTCTCATAAATATTTTTTCCGTCTTTACATATCGTGAATAAAAAAAACTAAATTCATCAATTCAAATATATGCCAAATACTGGCAACAAAAAAAAAAAACTTTCCGCTCAAAGATTCTTCTCGGATCGAGTTCGCGTTAAAATTCTGAAATGTCAGAGTCGAATTTCTAATCCTAATTCAGTGGAAGAGTTCAAGGTCATCCGTTGACCTCTCTCACTCTCTCCCTCTGCCGGACGCGCCTAGTAATAAAAATTTGTCGCGAGCGAAGTTAATCCGTTGAGTCTCTTCCCCCCCCCCCCCCGTCAGAGCTTAAATAATCGCTAGCTCTTTTTTTTTTTTAATATAACAGTATTGTTTTTTCCTCGTTATATTAATTCTCGTGTATGAATTATTTTATTTTTCTCGCATGATAAATATCAGAAAGACCGAGCCTCGACCACCGTAGCAGGGTCGAGTGTGTAGCAAAACTTGTGCAGGTTTGCGTAGATTACCGCGGCGGGGCGCGCGTTATCCTCGTTTTTTCGTTTGTTCCACCGTATACATATATGCGCATAGCGCGGAGTGGGAAGTATCGAGGGTAGCGGAGGGTCGCGCGTTCGTCGCCCGGCAGTTGCGCGCCGGCCGCAGACCCATGCGGATCGTACGGGCTCGTCTGTCGAGTGTCCGTTACCACACAAAAAAAAGCATAATAACCAAAGGAAACAAGACTATGAAAATTATTTAAAATAATGAAACTATACAAAAATTATCATTTGTTATTTATTACTTCGTGTAAAAAAAAATAATCTTTCTGTGCTGTACAGTGAATATTTTTTAATCCAATTTAACCAAATGAAAAGTCCGATATACAACAACTGATTGAGTCAATATCGACGGATCGAGCCGTCAATCGTGCGTAATCATCACGAAAATATTGCAACAATTTTTTTTTCCCCTTCATTTCCACGAGTTTCGTGCGTGATCTGATCTACAGTTTAACTTATCGAGTATAATATATTGTACGGCGATCGGTGATTAATCGATATTAGTGCGGAGTGACGAGAGCATCAAAAACGTTGATGATTTTAATCTCACCCCGGGTTGACACAAGAAGAAAAGTTTGTTGCAAAGTTTTAGAGGGCACTTTGGTCGTGTCTCTCACAGAAATTAATAAGGTGGACAGTGAGTGACGAGGCTCAAAATATTTTGGGACCAAATTACGTATACTTGAATAAGAAGAAATTGACGAGCCATAGAGACGAGAATCAAATTTAATTGTGAAATTAGATTAATTAAAACAAAGTGAGATAAATTTTAATGGAAAAAAACTTTTTGCCATAATAATTATTTAATTAAATTCATCGATTAAGAATATCGTCTTTTGGTGCTTCTGATAATTGAGTCAGGTGATCGTTTATTGAACAAGTGCTCTTTAAATTCTTAATCCAATTGAATTATCGTAATATAATAAATATAAATATAGATATTGACCTCGATCTTGATTATTGACCTCGATCTTGGGTGAATATTTATTTTTTTGCGCCTGTAGAGAGAAAAAAATAAAGAATAAGAGAAAAAGAAGGAAAATGATTTTTACGGGAAGATCGGTGGACGCGCTGGACGAGGTTCACGGTGTCCAGGGTGAGATCGAGCGGCGTGACGTTAGCGCGCTTGCCATTGCCGCTGGCTGGTTCTCCAGTCTTCGTAGACCTGGACGAAAGAACAAGAAGGGTTATCAGAAACAGGCAAAGAGCGCATGGGATCTCAGCACATTGTCGACGGTCAGTAAAATGTGCAAAACAGATAGAGATTAATTTAATTATGGTATTTAATATTATTATTATTATCCTATAAAATTAATTTGTTATTATTATTATCCTATAAAATTAATTTGTTATTATTATTATTCTACAAAATTAATTTGTTATTATTATTATCCTATAAAATTAATTTGTTATTATTGTTATCCTACAAAATTAATTTGTTATTATTATTATCCTATAAAATTAATTTGTTATTATTATTATCCTATGAAATTATTAGTGGTGGCTTTCATTTCCAGGAATACCCCCGTAAGGGTGTTTGCACAGCCCCCATATATTCGACCCATGAAATTTATTATTTTATAAAAGTAATGAATTATTATTATTATTATTTTATTAATTCATCAATCGCACATACAACGTAAAAAATAACGGCTGTGGCTAATCGTCCGAAAAGTTCCTAAATTGAGGATGAAATTATATGTTTGTTCATGATGAAATTAAGTCATGAATGTTAATGAATTGCCGATTAAATATCTGTCCATTGTTCTTCCGGATACAATGGATTAAATTCTTAAAAATCGTATTCGGACGAACAACACACATTTATTTGTCCGGATACAATTTCATTTTAATTAATCCAAAACGGCTGTCCGAACGAATAATATATATATATATATATATTATTCGTTCGAATAAGTGTGTATATATATATGTATACGTTCGTCCAGCTTCCGGAGGACTGAAAACTACGAAAAACTAAAATAAACCCCGTCCCATTAAATGAACATTGAAAGAAAATTTCTAACAATGAATTACATACTAAAAAAAAAAAAAAAAAAAAACTTTGGATTTTGACATCGTTTGAAGAATTATAAAAATCAAATTTGTAAAATTAAAAACAAAAAAACAAATAGATTAATTATCAGCCATTTAATTTTATTAATAATTTCGTCTCTTCTGATAGGCCATTAAAAAGTTAATAATCTCATTACTGAAATTGAAGATGTAATCATTTTTAGGATGAGAGAGAGAGAGAGAGAGAGAGAATTATCCAGATTGGATACTGCAAAAAATAATTTGACTAATTTTCAATTCAATATAATAGTAATAATAATAATAATAATAATAATCTCGAACTCGACCTTTTTCTCGTCATCGTTGACAAATAAGACGCGTGAATCAGCGAAAAAGTCAAAGGTCGTTTTGTATCGCAATCGAAGGCGAAAAAACGTGTTTAAAAAAAAAAAAACAAAATATAAGAAAAAAAATGTTTAGGACGGAATTTTTTTCGCGGATTATTGACGTCAGGCGATTGAATGAAAAAAATAAAATAAATCGAAGCGTTACCAGGCTCAATTTGGATGCATGTATGATGCGTTATATATAGGGCGTACTGATACTCCGTCTCGTGTTTATTCTCGGCTTCAAAACGCCAGGAGAGAGAGAGAGAGAGAGAGAGAGAATGAGAGAATGAGAGAATGAGAGAATTCTAAGATTCACTACCACGTGTTTTGATAGTGGCAATTTTTTTCAGTATTTAAAATTTTATTTCAATTTTTTAAATCGTAAATTTATGCAGAACGAAAATAATAAAGATATTAATGACGATTTTTCTTATTCAAGGAAGATTTTTATTGATTTTTTTTTTAGAAACGAATCAATGAATAATTCAACAAATAAAAATAGAGAAAAATTTTCCTCCAGAGGAAAAAAATTTCATATTGATTTTGATTTTTTTGTCGTGATATTAATGAATAATGTATATGAAAATAAAACAAAATTTCAATTGATAATTGAAAAAATACATTGCGACTGGTGATGTCACGTTGCGTATTGCCCACGAAAGGTGCACGTGTGAGTCATAATTCTCTTTTTTTTTGCCTTTGAGAAAAATTCCATTAACGACGACTACCTTGTGCTGTATCTATAACTATATATATATATATATATGTAATGCACATGTACATTAATAGATATTTAATGGTACGTGCGATCTCGATGATAAATTCTCCATGCATCATTTGCCGATCAGGCGAAAATCGATTTCTAGAAAAATCGTGACTTAACCCTCAATTATATCTTTATTTTTAGTATCTCAATGTACATCGATGGGTTCAAATGACCCGGAGGCATCTTTGGACGGCTCTAACTCTCGCAAATCTTAATGGTTTTTTTTTTTGTAATTTAATATTTGTGCCGTTTGATGAAAAAAAAAATGAACTGGTATATTTAAAAAAATATATATATTCAAAAAAAATGATATATATATATATATATATCATTTTTTAAAAAATACTTTTGCCGTTTGATGAAAAAAAAATTAACTGGTATATTTTTTGGACGTCTCGTCGTATTTCAATAACAACGAAAGAAATAGTGAAAAAAAAAAAATTCGGATGGATTTTTTTTTTTTTTTTTAATGTCAGAATATATATTCTCAATTATTTAAATCTTGAATGAAAAAAAGATTTTGTTTTCATCACTCTGACCCATGGATTTATATCCATGAGGTCTTAAAAACCATCGTCTTTATATTCTACATAATTTTTTGATTATATATATATATCACTTTTTTAAAAATATTTGTGCCGTTTGATGAAAAAAAAATTAACTGGTATATTTTTTGGGTGTCTCGTCGTATTTCAATAACAACGAAAGAAATAGTGAAAAAAAAAAAAATGCGGATGGATTTTGTGCTGTATCTATAACTATATATATATATATATAGTAATAAATATTTTGACGTTACGTGCGGTCTCGGTGATAAATTCGGTATGCAACACTTCTTGCCCAGATGAAAATCGATCCGTTGAAAAATAGTGATTTAAAAAAACCATCTCGCCCATCTATATTATACATGAATTATTATCTTCTCCCGTCATTGTTTGCGATAACTCTTTTACATTCTTCGTGCGGTTTCGAGAAGAGAAAAAATAAAAATAAAAATATATTAGCCCGTAGAATTTTTTTGTCGTCTCGTCATATTTCAATAGAGGAGAGAAAAAAAATTGTACAAAAAAATAATAATAATAATAATAAATAAAAATTCTTTACGAGTGGCTGGAGAATAATGGAGTAGAAAAAAGCGAGGCAGGAAACGGAAAAATGTTTCTCGATTGTTTTAGCGAAATTGCCGAATGAATGAACGCGTATGCGATCGATCAACATGAGAAAATTTTGTCCTGTCGTGGAAACGATCGAGAGAGAAAGAGAGAGAGAGAGAGAGAGAGAGAGAGAGAGAGAAAAATCATAAATGGCCATTCATTTATGATTTTTATTTCTCTCTGCACATGACGATGACGCAAAAGCTTCCTTTTTTCCTTCATGGAATTCATGCGCGTATGTGTGTGCCTGAGCTAGTCACGATAAATTTACGCGTTATCAGAGTGTAAACTCGCTATCGCCGCACCAGGTGGTAAAACTAGCCGGATTTCCAAGGAAACACTAAAGAAACTCTTGTACCAGTTTTTTTTATTTTTTTTTAAATATTTTCTTAACAAATCTACATAAAAAAGCATCTACATTGTTATGAACATTTTTTTGCACATTAAAACAAAAATTTATGATTAATTTTCAAACTATTGGGTTGTATGTGATAAAAATTGCTTAATGTTTAAAACAAACAATTTTTTTTCTTCTAAAATACGATAAATCAGTTAGAAAAATCATTAATTCAATAAGCAATATTCAGACTTGAAAGTATTTTTTAAAAAGATGCAACAAATTTTTATTAAATTTCAATGATGTAAAAAAATGTTATGAATAAACGTTAAAATTGATTTTTAATAAAATTCAATATCTGACCTGAGATCTATAATTAAAAAAATCAACGAACAAACTATCTAATGTAAAAAATAATTAATAAAAAATTTCAAAGTAGCTTGACAATTGCTAAAAAAAAATTAATCCAAATTGTCTCTAATGGGAAATTATTTCGATCCATTTATCACATCCAGCACAAACACATTAATCGAACACTTCGCTCTAGTCTACGTGGGTGAGTTTATTAGAAAACTGCATTGACACAGAAAAAACGTTCGAGCAGGTATTATAAATATATTGAAAAAAAAAAAAAAAAAAAAATGCTTATAAAATATGGGGATTCACGCTCGTCACGGATACTCGATTAAATAGGTCGGATTCTCGATATTATCTCACAAGCATTTGCAATATATAACAGGCCTTTTATATATATATATATAATGAGACTAATCCTACATACATTATTTATAAGCCCCTCGATTTTATATCTAACTAAATTATCTTCTCACGTCCCGTGAGATAAGCAAAAGGTACATGATAAATATAATATCGTGTTATAAAAGTTACTCCTAGCTAAAAAAAGAAGAGAAAAATAATAATAATAAAAATCATGAGAATGAAGAATGTTGAAGAGGTGTCGCTGACCCGATAAATGTGTCGATTATCATCACTCACCTCATTTTTTTTTGTTGACAATATCGTTTCGTGTACACGCTCGATTTCTTCGATCCCAAGATACTTCGGGTTAACGAGTAATTATCGCGCTGGGTACTCCACTTTTTTTTTTTTTTTTTTTTTTTCTCACAAATCTGACGTTTATCGTGCATATTCATCTTGTCGAGAAATCGGGTAAACTCTGAATGAGTAAATTTTCAACGTGCAAATTTTCGAATAATTAAACGCCACCTGATTTCTTATATATATATATATAAATAGCTGCGGTCTTATTTTTTTCCACGAAATAATTAAGATTGAAAGATCTATGCCGGCGCTAGTTTTCAAGACGTTTGGGTCATTAAACGTAAACAGTGAATTTTTTTTTTTTTTTTTTTTGGGACAGGATATATAAACTTTGGGGCAAAAGTATTCGGTACACCAGACGCGCCCGGCTGTGCTATTGATGATGATGAATAATATAATTCGTGTATGCGTAACTAGATACCCGATGGAAATAGAACAGAAAAATTTGTTTGGGGCTAAAAGATAAAAGAAAAAACAAATTTACGATAAGTTACCATTGAATTAATTAATTATTTAATTAATTAATATTTAATCAATAATATTATAATTGTATTTAATTAATTAATTGATATTTAATTAATAATATTATATTATATAATATTATAATTTTATTTAATTAATTAATTATCATTATTAATCTAGCAATAATCGTAAAATTAATAAATTTATATTAACACTTTCATTATATTTGTGGTTAACAAAATTTAAAAATGGCCGTTATAAAATTAAAGAGAAAAGAAAAGAATGTCGTCAAAAGATTTTGAATGAATGACGTCATTGCCTGTCTCGATTACATGACGACATTACGTTTATTTACTCTCGGAACTCTTCCGAGCCATCTTCTCTCGTCTATTCTCGCACTGTGACGCGCATATCTATCGCTCTTGATCCTCGTATACGATTATCGATTAATTTCTTTCATCTGACTACCTCGCATTATTTTTTTAACCGGCATAACTTTGGTGATTATCGAAATTTAAGTTTTATAATAAAATTCGATAAATCGTAAAACTCTTAACTGGGTCTACCAAGATTTTGGATGCCCATAAAAAAAAAAAAAAACATAAAATTAATAATTTTTTTTTTCTTTTTTTGCCTGATAATTTTTTGTCGCTCTTAAAATCCTTTTTTTCCATATTTTTCTTTCATGAAAAATCCAAAGTGCCGGAAAAACGTACAGAAACGCGGTGTGTCTTTACAACGTTGAAAAATTGGCAAATTTCCAAAAAAAAAAAAAAAACGCCTCAGCCTTGACTGAACGGCACGAGTCATTACGCTCGTGCGCGTCGAACTAATTTTTAAAAAGTTAAGAAATAACCATAGAGAGAGAGAGAGAGAGAAGAAAAAAAATAGAAAAAAAAAATTGTCACAGACACGAAAAAATTAAAAAATATCGATAGGAAAAACCCAAAAGAGATATCACGAAAGAAAAAAAAGTTAAAAAAAAATGATGAATGGTGAGAGAAAAAATCTTGAAAATAACAAAAAAAAATAGTGAGAGATGAAAAAAAAAAAAACCGGAAAAAACAAAAAAACATGAGAGCGTCAAAAATGCGCAAACAAATGAGGGAAATACGAATTTATTTTAATTTCGCTCACTAAAAACGTAATAAAAAATAGGATGTGAAAAATGATAAAAAGCCTAAAGAGGAAATGAGAGCGTGTATGTTTGTGTGTATAACGAGGGAAAAATGCGGTAAACGAAAACTGGCACGTATAGCGATAAAAATGGCGTTCGCAGACGTTCCATTCATTAAACTGGGTCGAGATGTGAATAAAACACGAGAAGTTTTCGCGACCTTGCTCTTCTCTTGCTCTCGTGAAATTTTGCGAATGCTATATAGTACGAATTTTGTCCTGGATGTTTGTGCGTGTGTGTGTGTGTGCGCGCGCGCACGCTTTCACGTATTTGGCAATAAATAAATATATATATATATATATTTCAACATATAATCATAATGATAATAGTTGAAGTTAAAATTTAGTTATAATAATCGATTCTATTATTATTATTATTATTATTATTATTATTATTATTATTATTGTGAAAGATAAAAACATGTAAATACATTTGGATAAGCACACAGTGATGACAACAATAACAATAATAACAACAATAACAATAATAACAACAATAACAATAATAACAATAATAACAATAATAACAATAATAACAATAATAACAATAATAACAATAATAACAATAATAACAATAATAACAATAATAACAATAATAACAATAATAACAATAATAACAATAATAACAATAATAACAATAATAACAATAATAACAATAATAACAATAATAACAATAATAACAATAATAACAATAATAACAATAATAACAATAATAACAATAATAACAATAATAACAATAATAACAATAATAACATTAATAACATTAATAACATTAATAACATTAATAACATTAATAACAATAATAACAATAATAATTTAGTATAAATAATTCTGCATTCACCAATGGTTGACACATTAAAATGCAACGAGACTTGTATATACGTCCTTCCCATGGATCATCACGACCTCGCCAAATAGCCGTGTCCCAGTCCTTCGATAAACCTGTCGTGCTGGCAACTGCATTATATCGCGGCGAGACGTCCCTCCACTTAATTCATGCCCCCCCCCCCCCCCTTCCTCCTCTTCTCCGCGTATTCCTCTCGTTCTTGTAGCATGAATCGTACATTTAACAAACGATCGATGTATTATTAAAAATAATGTATTTTCCATTTTTAACCGTAAAAGACTTTCGTGTCAGACACAGAGGACAGAGGAATCGCAAGGACTTTTTTGCCAAAATGATATTTCGCTTTTTTTTTTTTGTCCATTTATTGGGAGTTTTCTCGTGTGTGGCAATTTATTCAGAGATTCGAGGCACGAAGTCGAAAAAAAAAAATCAAAAAAAAAAAAAAAATGAGACAGGTCCATGACAATAAAACACGATAGGGACGAGAAAATAAATATGAGATCTCTGAAGTGAGGGTTTTTTTTTATATTTTTTTTAAATGAACTCACTATCGCAAATTCTCAGCTCAGAAGAAACGAGACTCGTGTGACGTTCTCTCTTACGTGCAAGCTTTCCCACAGTGGCAAAATATTGAACGTGAGACTTCTTTTATTATCATTTTATCACGTCAAGATGAAATGTGAGAGATGAATAATAATTTATTTTCTCGTTGAATATAATTTAGAAAAAAAAAATTAAAAAAACGTTATGTGTGTAAAAAGTTATTGTCAATTTTATCATTGAAACGGTGCAACATTTAAATAAAAAAAAGGAGTTTTCTGAACGATCGTAAAATTGTGAGAGAAAAAAAATTAAGTTGAAACTTTGTCGAAGAAAAGAATTCGTCATTAAAAGTCATGGAAATAGCTCTGAAAATAAATTTGAGCTCTTCAAACTCGAGTAAAATTGTCAAAGTAGTGGATGAGATGCAATTTTGTAAAATAGAAAACTGGCGCCATAACGTCGTGGTCATTTAACCTGATGAATCTTTATGAAAGAGGATTATCGATAGGCCCCTGAACTCAATGACCCCGAGGCTGATGTTATGACTGCCATTTACATGTCTCGTGCAGTTAAAGAATCGTTATTAATAATTTATGCAAAAAAAAAAATTTAATTTTTCAAACACCATGTTTTTGTTATTAATTTTTCATTTATTTATTTAATTACTCGAGCAAAATGAACTTTTCTTTAGCTTTTATGCACAGAGATTCCTTTAATATATATATATAGGCACCTTCGTTTCTACACAGTCATATCACAGTAGAGGTCACGAGAGTATCGTTAAATTTTTACATATCGTTATAAATAATCTATGCCAAAATTATTCAAATATTTCATGCATAATTTATTTTTTTATTTAATTTTTTAAATTCTCGAGCAAGGTGAGAAAATTTCTCACCTTTTGTACGCACATTCCTTATTATTATTATATAGAGATTCAATTTATTTTATAAAGTAAACATTTAATAAAAATCACGAGCATCGGCAGTTCAAGAATCATTATTAACCCTCCGATGGCCAGGTGATTTGAAATATAGGTAAAACTGTGACCTAAAAGACCCACCTTGCTGACCGGAGGTCATCAGGGAGATAAACCATGGATAAAATATACAATAAAAATGCTAAAAAATAAATAATGCTTGAAAAACTTTCAAGCATTATTTATTTTTTAGCATTTTTATTATTTATTTTTGCTTATTGAGTTTTACGAGCAAAGTGTATTTTTCTCACCTTTCATACTCACGTTCTTTTAAAATTACATATAGAATTACATATATATATATAGTTGCATCGTACAAAGAGAATCCCTGCTAGAGATGGCGAGCTACTGTCATGACCGCGAGACTCGATAAATCACGTGTGGCCAACTCACTTGAACCTTGCTCTATCTCTCTTCTTCCTCTAAGAGCACTTTTTTTCATTATTATTATTACTTCTTTTTCTACTTATGTGTGTGTCTGTGTGTGTGTGTGCAAGTATCCATTCATTCGTTGGGAGACCAGCATTCAAGCCAAAGTACTTACTCTTTGAGTTGATATAGTTTTCTATATATATATATATATATGTGTGTGTGTGTGTGTATATATATATATATATATATATATAAACTACATGATCTAGTCATGGCAAGGATAAATCGTGATGTTCGTGGCCGAGATAAAAGGGCCACTTTGCCCTTCTACCATTTATGTGACTCTATTACTTTTCCTTTCATTTTTTTTCTTTCTTATATTATTTAATACTGTGAAAAAAAAAAAATCTCTTTATTGAATTTTTTGTCATTTTAATTTTCAATTTTATTCAATTATTGAATTAAAAAAAAAAAAGTCATTCAACATAATTTAATAAATGAACGCATTATCTTTTGATTTTTTCCACTGCCTACTTGTTGAATTAATTCTCTACTCTTTTGAAAAATCCCCCCTCACGCTTTTTGTCCATTTTTACATTTCTTCAATGAAATATTTCGCTAAATTTGATTTTTATTCAATTTTAGCTCTTTGTAATAAATTAATTAATATGTTCAATTTTTTGTTTTTGTTTAAATTGCACTTGCATGAGTTGGCCAAATTCATTAATAAATTTCCATCATCACTCACTCACTCTCTTTGCGAAGACAAAAAAAAAGAATAAAAAATTTATTGAAGGGTCAAATCTTGTTGACCCTGTAACGGATAATATAACATAAATCATTAATTTTCAATTTTATTCAATTATTGAATTTAAAAAAAAATGTCATTCAACATAATTTAATAAATTAACGCATTATCTTTTGATTTTTTCCACTGCCTACTTGTTGAAGTAATTCTCTACTCTTTTGTAAAATTCCCCTCACGCTTTTTATCCATTTTTTACCATTCCAATGAAATTTTTGTCCATTTCAATGAAATATTTCGCTAAATTTTATTTTTATTCAATTTTAGCTCTTTGTAATAAATTAATTAATATGTTCAATTTTTTGTTTTTGTTTAATTTGCACTTGGCCAAATTCATTAATAAATTTCCATCATCACTCACTCGCTCTCTTTGCGAAGACAAAAAAAAAAGAATAAAAAATTTATTGAAGGGTCAAATCTTGTTGACCCTGTAACGTATAATATAATATAAATCATTAATTTTCAATTTTATTCAATTATTGAATTAAAAAAAAAATGTCATTCAACATAATTTAATAAATTAACGCATTATCTTTTGATTTTTTCCACTGCCTACTTGTTGAAGTAATTCTCTACTCTTTTGTAAAATTCCCCTCACGCTTTTTATCCATTTTTTACCATTCCAATGAAATTTTTGTCCATTTCAATGAAATATTTCGCTAAATTTTATTTTTATTCAATTTTAGCTCTTTGTAATAAATTAATTAATATGTTCAATTTTTTGTTTTTGTTTAATTTGCACTTGGCCAAATTCATTAATAAATTTCCATCATCACTCACTCGCTCTCTTTGCGAAGACAAAAAAAAAAGAATAAAAAATTTATTGAAGGGTCAAATCTTGTTGACCCTGTAACGGATAATATAACATATATCGGTGCACGTATCGTCATTGCATCGATTCTCTCACGCGCGTATGTCCCGGCTGCGTAAACATGCAGCTAGCATGACTCAAACTGTGCACGAGTCCTCGCGATGATTATAGCTACGTGGTCTGCACACATATGGGAATTATTGCACTAGGGCTAACAATAATACATTTCTTACTATATCTATACGTATTTATTGAATCCTAAAATATTCAAAAGAGCGTATTTAAGACTATTTTAAACGTTAAATTATTTAGAACAGGCCCTATTGATTTTTAGCAGCCGATTAAAGTCAGAATTTTCAAAATTAATCTCAAAGTGGGATCGTAGGTCACGTATACGCTATATATATATATATATATATATATATATATATATATATATATATATATATATATATATATATATAAAGTTTTTTTTCTACGTGACGATCGCGATCGTCGTCATCGCCGTCAGAAAAGCCACAGTAGCGCCTGATCCTCGCTGGCCATCGAGAGTCCAGCACAGGCACGAAGAACCACCACATTCCTGAGGCTTTTAACGATCGGTCATGCTCGTTCAACTGCGGTTAAAACCTTCTTTTTTTTTTTTTTTTTGCTTCGTACTTTCGTTATTCCTTCTCACTCTCTTTTTACTTGACACGTAAATCTTGATCGTCACCAGACGTTTTTTTTTTTATCCTTTAATTCGTTTGCAACAAGAATACACAATAGCTGCGATCATTAGAATTTAGCAAGAAAATTTATAACGATATAAATTGAGGAAGTGAAAAAAATAAAAGAGAAAAAAATTTTGCATCTTTTTTCAACCGAATTTTGATCGAATATTCATTAATTTAATGAATTCGTTGTAACTTTATTTTCGGATATGGAGTTTTTTTTTTTTTTTTTTTAAAGATTTTTAATGATTGATTTTGGCAAATTTCATGAATTTTTTTTTTTTACGATTTTCAAAGTGCTCTCACGTTCACAAAAATAAACATATCGAGACGACCCAAATGCCATTCTCTAAGTCTACTCTCGTAGTTTCCAAAATGCTACTTATCGCCCTAAATTAATTTAAAAATAACTAAGTTACAGTTATGTCAAATTACGATCGTATCTTCGTTTTCTGAGACGTTCGAAAGTCAATTTTTTCTCGTTTCTTTTGTCCCGCTTTTCCATCCAATTGGAAATTTTTCGCTTCTAATGAATCAAATTCAATGTCAAAGCAAAAAAGAATGAAAAAAAAAAAAAAAAAAAAAACGTTTTTTACATTTTTCCATTTTACGAGCACTCTCGCACTTCTCATGCTGACACTAGTTTTTTCCAGTATATATAAATATAACAAATAACAAATAAACTAAACTTTCTTCCTCTTGATTAAATTACAATTAGGACGTCTCTGAGTTTCTATATATATATATATATATATATATATATATATATATATATATATATATATATATATATATATATACTCTAACACGTATTCATTGCTCCAATACAATCTCAACGATAATTAAATTCGTCCGCATCTCGTCTCTAAGCTCTCAATCGAATCTCTGACGTTCAGGGTGCTGGGTTTGCTATTTTGGTTCAGGATCAGTCTTACTTTCTCTCTCTCTCTCTCTCTTTTCTGTATACTCGTGTTGGAACATCGTGGACTTGCAATTCGTGCACTTCAATGTATATGGCATTTTACCAGAATATATATATATATATATATATATATATATATATATTTTTATATGTATATATATGCACATATATGTATATGTATATATATATATAATTGATTTGGCACGAATGTACCTCGCGAACGTCGCCCCGATTATTCTTGTCAAAGCCTATCGTTGATCCTACACTACACGGGTCATTCCCATTTCTTTTTATTTTCATAGACCTCAATTGTTTATAGATTTTTTTTTCCAACGAGTTGTCAAAAGCATTGAAAAAAAATTTCCTGCATGAAACGTATTTTATATATATATATATATATGTCTATGTATAACAATGTGCAACGGTTTTCCTCCGGTCGTCAGTCTTTTCATACCACGGATATGAATTCATTTGTGTATATATATATATATATATATATATATATATATATATATATATATATATATATATTTACACTCAGCAAAGGGGAGAAAAACAACAAACGCGATTTCATATCAATTTTCCCTCTCTCCGGCAACCGGATACAACGGTGCTGCATTGCCCTCTGCATCAAAGTGCATACATGCAACTCTTGCTAGAGAGTTCACGCGCTAATTGTAATGCTAATGATAAGAACTTTGCACTTTGCTCGCATATGGACTGGTGTAAAATATAGTTTGTTCCTCGCAATCATCTTTATTCTCCTTAAGGTGATGTGAAATATTTTCTTGGCGTTTCTCTCTCGTTCCTTAATGGCCACCAATGATTCTCTCTCTCTCTCTCTTGCAGACACCATCCCGTTTTAAATCACCCTAAGGCAATGTGTAATTGCCTTAAGGTAATGGGATGGATAAAAAATAAATAATTATGAAATTGTCATATATTTTTTTTATAATTCAATTTATTAATAATAGAAAAAATTCAGGAATTGTTCCGTTTTTTTTTTAATGCCAACGAAGTTTCTACATTGGCATGAGAAAATTTTGGAACTCGATAACAAAAGTCTAGAGAAAAAAAAAAAATAACGAGTGCGAGAAAAACACGAGATAACTTTTCGGTAATTTCTTTGTCTTGTCTGTTGGTAACGAGGTGATGCAAATAGCCCGTTTAATTATGCTGGTGTGCCGATTAGGCCTTTTCCTTTCTTGCTACCCGTTGCTTGTACTATTATACAGCCACCTTAGTATACATAATATATATATATATATATATATATATACATAAACACACTATGTATATGTCATGTCTAAAACCATAAGGTTGTACGATCTATGGTTATATACATCGCATACGTCCTTATGGTTTTAGGCCATTCATATATATATATATATATAATACTGTACATGAGTAAATTCTACTGCCAGCATCACCCAACGTAGCTTGTTCCCCGTGCCACACCGCCTTTGCGGCATAAGCAACGTTAGTGTCGTGCCAGCTGGCTCGGTAGCCGGGACTTTGAACGTTCCGTATAGTATGAAACCTCGTGAACCTCGTTGAGCAAAACGAGGAGAGAAAACGAATCATTGCCGACGTAGCGTGAACACTCTATAGAGAAATGCACAACTAGCCAGAATATGTACGAAATGAGCAGACGAGCGAAAATTTTGTCCTAAATACACATGTATATATATAATCATATATATAATATATATAAAAATCAGGTGAATATATATATATATATATATATTCACCTGATTTTTTTTAAGGTTGCCCGTGATAATTCGATAATTAAAATAAATACTGAGGGTTTGAAGAAATTTTACTCAATCAATTCTGATTTTTTTAATTCTTTTATTTTTAATTATTTTTTTTTTTAATTTTAGAGTATTAGAACTAGAAAAGATTTTTTTTTTAAAATGCTTATGACAACCTCAAAAATAGGGTGGATTTCGTGGTATAATATTCATAGGCTGAAATATATTCATATAGGTTGAAATATATCAATGCTGATTTTTATCTGACATTATTTTTAATACTCGAGAAATTTACCCTGACTTTTTTTAATTATTATTATTATTATTTTTTTAATGAATATTGCACTAAATTTATTGGCAATTTGTCAGAAGAATTGAATAGAATTGAAGAAAATCGTTTTTTGGAAATTTTGTACTGACAGTGCACGCATAAATTGGTTGGACAGGCCAAGAATGATGAATCATTAGCTGCAGTTTTCTCACGCATCGATGATTCGTATTTAGGTGTACGTAAAGTCTTGTGTAGTGTGTTTCATTTACACAGAGGGAATGCGTGTGTGTGTGAGAGAGAGAGAAGAGAGAGAGAGAGAGAGAGAGAGAGAGAGAGAGAGAGAGAGAGAGAGAGAGAGAGAGAGAGAGAGAGAGAGAGAGAGAGAGAGAGAGAGAGAGAGAGAGAGGAGAGAAGAGAGAGAGAGAGAGAGAGAGAGAGAGAGAGAGAGAGAGAGAGAGAGCGGGGGAAGTAGTTGGGAACAAGCTAAGACCGACCGGATGCAAGAGACCGAGGAATAAAGGAACGAAGAACTCGTCGTTGTCGTCTTTAGTCGACACGCCACACGTATTTATTATAGGTGATACATAACACACCGAGAACGAGTATTCTTCTCGTCTACCATATATATAATATAGAAGACGTTATGTACAGGTTACATACCGCAATGTTAAAATATATTCATATGGGTCATTCTGATTTAAAAAAAAATGTCTCAACTTTGCAAAATGGTCAATTTCGACAAAATATATATATATATATTTTTTTTAAGCCACCCCCTTAAGAAAAAAAACTATACACTGAACGACTACGAAACACGACTATATTACACTGAAGACAAAAAAAAATGCTTGAATTAAATGTCATTACAGAGATCCGGAATTACATTTAATTCAAGCATTTTTTTAAAATATAGTTAGTTAGTTTAATATAGTTAGTTTTATTACTTGAGGATAATCCTGATATTTGCGCCAGTGTTCGTAAACAATTAAAATACTTTGTCGCCAAGTACTACCGATGCAACGTTACCTATCTTTTTGTCTGATAAACAAAAAAAATTGAACGTGTAGAAGGAAAAATATTTTTCAATTTGAAAAATTGACAAATAATTAATAATAATTATTCATAAAATGTTGATATAATTATTCATAAAATGTTGATGATGAATAAACGCATCGAGCGTTAACATTGAGGTAAGATAAAGTCGGGCAGTGCCTACGCGTCAGCTGTCACCGTGACGTTTGGCCAAGTCTCGTTAGCGATTCGAGAATAAAGTTTTTTAGAATGTAGGGAGGATGGAATTTACACGGTAAAGACTTTTTTTTTTTTTTTTCCATGCATAAAAAAAAACTGAAAGATCTTTTTTCATATAGAATTTGATCGAATTATTGGACTGAAAAGTTGAAAAAAATAATAATTTTAATAGAATAAAAAATCATTTAAATTTAATCACACGAGAAATTAAAGAGAAGAAGAAGAAGAAAAAAATTATCAGCCCATAACGTGAAGGACAAAAAATTTGTAAAAAATTGAGTGCACTCTACTCACAAGGGTGAACCATTAAAAAAATAATGGACCAAATCTGAAAGGGTCAGATGCTGGTCGAATGTCAAATTGAGACGAAATGTCCCATATAGACACACACAAGTGAACAAATGTGTGCTGCATGTATATGTAATTTAAACGTCTAAATAACTATACACAAGTCCCTTTTTATATATATATATATATATTGCTTCTATTTACCAATTATTTAAAAATCATAAGGGCGTATGTGCGGTTTATAAGCATGAAACATGTGCCCTTATGATATTAGTCAGGCGTCTATGTGTGTCTATATGCAGATATATGAAGAATTATGTAGCATAGGGGCGTAACAAATGCAACGTCGTATTTCTCAAGGCGTGAACTAGACAGACCCCAAGACCACCGAGCGTGTCGTCCTCTCCTCATTCTTCAACTCCGATGTCTTTTACACCGAGCGATCCTTGAGCTCTTGCACATACGTGTATATGTAAATTTTTATACGTATTCACACAGATCGCCTTTTATCGTCCTCTTGGTGCAAAAAATTTGAATATGTGTGAGTACACGCGTACCGGGAAAAGAATTTACATATATATATATATATATATATATATATATGTAACATCCTCGTTAACCAGGAAAGGACGACTTCCGGTGTTGAAAACAAGTGAATCGTTTGTCTCTTCAGTCCAAGCATTTTTATTTGATTTTTATTTTCTTACTTTTTTTTTTTTTCTCGTAATTATCGTGTCTCTGGAATGTTGGATTTGAAGGGTTTTTTTTTTTTCTATTTTATTAATATTCTTCTGTGTTGAGAATTGAAAATTATGAATTTTGGATAAAAAGTTATTAACGTGGAAAAATTATGACTGAGGAATTTTTTAAGGGGTTGCACTTTTTTTTTATGACTCCGAGGGCTTCTTTGTTCGTTCTGGATATTTCTATGCTTGCGTGTTCCTCCAGAGGGAAAATGTAGGGAGGAAAAAAAAAAAGAAAAAAAAAGAGGGAAGAAAGCCACACCTCTCGGCTTTAACGACCCCTTCGGGTGTCTACTCTGCTGGTATTACAGTCTAGTGGTATTTGGTGTGTCCTGTGTATATATATATATATATATATATATATATATATATATATATATATAGGACACACCAATACCACTATATATATATATATTCACACTTTTGCGACTTATTTCCGTTTCCACACTCTGCGAGAAGCAGAGAAATCGTTTTACCCTTCGAAGGATCAGTTTGATATCGTCTCGTGTCTCCCGGCTTGGTCGTCGCCATCATGGCAATGAGCATCGTCGAGGGTAGGAAAAGAACTCTTTTGCCGCACCCATTTTCTTTATCGTGATTATCGTCCCTCTCTCTTTCTCGTCTCCTTTTCACCTCAAACTCTCGTTATTTTCTATGGATAAAGTCACTCAAAAAAAAAATAAAGGATGTTTACCCTCGACTCACCCGCTCCCAGCAGAAGCCCCTATATATGTATTTTTCGGACAGGAAATATTCGTTAAAAGTTCCATTTTTAATACAACTCGATAGCATTTTTTTTTTTTTTTCTTTGCCTCGATAAACTGACGATAATGGTCATTTTTATATCGTATAATAATCATCCCTTTATCACAGAAAAATTACGGAGCCTCATAATCGATCTAATTTATAACAACCCCTATAATCAATTTAAATCCTCCATTTATAATTTTAACGTCGAAAAATTCATTTTCTATGAAAGGATTTCTTTTATTTTTTTTTAAATACTCTTCGTATTGGATGTAATAAATTTCCCTGGCGCCGATGACCGGGATGGGCAATATTTATACTCACCCCTTATCAGGTAATATCACCCTTTATTAAGAATTTATCAAAAACACACGTTTTTTTTTCTTCATCATATTCATTCTCCCCTATTTCTTCGCCCTGAAAATTTACACGTGCTGTAATAATTTTTATCGAGCCACTTTTGTCTACTTAACAAATTGCAATTACCACTAGCCACTTAAATTTTCGTATATAAATTTACATACTTATATGGGTATTCCCATGCTTCGTAAAAATCAACAGAGTCTGGACCATCTGAATTTTTAATTTTATTTCTAATTTTCTTTTACCTTAAATAAATGAACAATTTTTTGCAGCAGGATTTTTCAAAAAAATCTTGTACTTTGTGGGGAGTCTTTTTTTTGTGCTACCTTCGTATTGGTTGTAATAAATTTCCCTGGCGTCGATGACTGGGATGGGCAATATTTATACTCACCCCTTATCAGGTAATATCACCCTTTATCAAGAATTTATCAAAAACACACGTTTTTTTTTTCCATCATATTTATTCTCCCCTATTTCTTCGCCCTGAAAATTTACACGTGCTGTAATAATTTTTATCGAGCCACTTTTGTCTACTTAACAAATTGCAATTACCACTAGCCACTTAAATTTTCGTATATAAATTTACATACTTATATGGGTATTCCCATGCTTCGTAAAAATCAACAGAGTCTGGACCATCTGAATTTTTAATTTTATTTCTAATTTTCTTTTACCTTAAATAAATGAACAATTTTTTGCAGCAGGATTTTTCAAAAAAATCTTGTACTTTGTGGGGAGTCTTTTTTTTTGTGCTACCCTAAAAAATGTAAAAAAAAAAAATTAATACCTCATAGCACTGTCAATTTTGCCTGGAATGGCCCATACATGACGACATAGCGCAGATAATGACTCTCACGTGGCCGGAAAAGTTGGCAATTCCGTTTTGAAATTACCAGCTGGCATAAGGGTGGAGAAAACTCGAAGAGGGTGAATTCTCAGGGTTTCTATCCCCCCACCCTCTCACACTCCTCTGAGTGTAATGGCGATCATCATTGCACGACCCTTCGTGCTTACCAATAGTCTTCGCCAACCCCTCTTTTTTTTTTTCCAGGTGAATTTCATCCCCAACTTTGCCATATCATTCTCTTACTATTGTTCAAACCAAAATAACCGTGCGAATGTTCAATAATACACACACACACACATATATAAATAATTAAATATATATATATATATATATATATATATATATATATATATATATATATATATATATATATATATATATATATGTATATATGTGTATGTATATTTGCCTTGGCAACGTAGGAAAAACATTCTCGCAGTCCAACGAAAATTACAGCTTTACAGTGTCTATTCACGTTTATATCTCACCCTCTGTCATCTCTCTCTCATTTACTTGTTTTTTTTTTTTTTTTGCTTTTTCTCTGTATCGCGAATAAATAATGATCGCGTGTACGTCGTTACTGACGCGCAAAAGGGGACGAGCAAAAAGGGTTAAACCTAGCGATCCTTGGATAGTGCACTATATTGATTGCTATATATATATATATAGACATGAATGAGAAAAAAAGCTCCGATGAATAAATGAAAAATTATCATATTTACTATTTTATGTGGCTTGGAAAAATGAATGCATTTTTCATCTTTTTAAAAATTTGTACTGATTATTATTATTATTATTATTATTTGCATAGATATATCTACGCCGTAAAAAGCTCCGATTGATCAATGAAAAATTATTATTTTTATTATTCAAAAGTAAATGCTTTTCTTTTCTCTTTTTAAAATCATTCGTACTGCTTCGTCCCGTTGCTCGATTTGATACGATAGACAGCAAGGGGGAATCCCGATCAAATTCACCCCTCGAACGTACATATTGAACACGATATTTCGTAGTTCGTGGTATTTCTTCAAAGGTTTCTCTGCTCACCTGGAATTCACAAGTTTGCACATAACAAAAAAAAAATATATATATATATACAGTCGTATTTTTGTTCTAAATTTGAAGTTTTATGGCTTCCAATTATAAACGAATAAAATGATATCGCGTAATTAGAAAGTCACATATTTTTTTAATTTTCCATCGTGAAATTACGAAATGTGAGGCAATTTTCGTGTTGAATATAATTCTTTGTACAGACACACAAAGTGAGATTAAATTATTGTTATTACGTTTTTATGTTTAATTATAGTTATTATTATTATTAATATTAATATTATATATATACGAATTTTTCTAAATTTTGTATCAACCGAGTTTTAAAATTATAGAATGTCTTTCGATTTTCGTTTTCGACATGATTCCTCGTATAACAGACACAAAGTTATACGAAATTATTATCGTACTGTTTTTGTGTTTATATATATATATATATATTTTATATTTATTTATATAAAAAATTTACATTAAAAAAAAAATACGCGTAGAATAATCACTATATATATATATAGTATAATAATAGTAATATAATAATATAGTAGAATAATGACTATATATATATATATTGTGATTATTCTACGCGTATTTTTTAAAAAAGATAAATTGTCAAAACTAGTTTTTTCTTTTGTAATATTTGGTTGATGACGAGGGTGTTGGAACAAAGCAGGATAGTGTGGCAAAATTTCTCGGATGCCACGTTATGGCGCCCTTCTGGAAAGTTCACAGGCTTTTCGTCGTAATTGGCCCGGATATCCTCTCTAACCGCCTCGCGATTAATATTAAGGCCTCAAGTCACCGTAATTAACGTTTCATACGGGCACGAAATTTCATCAGACTAATTTTAGGTATCATCATTATGATTATTGATCGATCTATTTCTATGAGGTATTTAAAGGGTCTTTTTTTTCCAAAAAAAAATGCACTATAAATTTTGGATTATCTTCGAGCAAATTTTTTTTTCTTGTATTAAAAAAGTTTTATGAATTCTCGTTACGAAAAAATGCCAACCCAAAAAACAAATTAAAATACGCGGCGATTATGTAATGTCAAGTAATTTTAAGTTTACTCAAAAAATAACATTCAGATAGTCGAGTAAATAATTTTGTGATCACTTTTTTTTTTTTTTTCAATTTTCCAAGTTTGAAAAATATATATAATTTCGCAACTTTTTTCAGCAAGAAATGCCAATTTTTAGTTATTGTAATAATTGAATTTTTCGCTCATCTAAAATCAAAGAAAGAATGAAAAAAAAAAAATTATAATTGATAAATTTTATCGTCTATTTTTTCGTTTGTTCTGATGTTGCAGCAATTGAAGGATGAGCTCGGTGAGGTTGTCGCCGAGATGGAGGCGATGGAGGGCGGAGGTTTGGCCCCCGACGAGTCAAAGCCAACGAATAAAGCGAAACAAACGTCAATTGGTCGTAAAAAATTCAATATGGATCCAAAAAAAGGAATCGAATATTTGATCGATCATAATCTTCTCGCGGCAACACCCGAGGACGTGGCACAATTTCTTTACAAAGGGGAGGGATTAAATAAAACGGCAATTGGCGATTATCTTGGCGAGCGTCATGATTTTAATGAGCGCGTTTTGCGGGCTTTCGTTGAACTTCATGATTTTACCGATCTCATTTTGGTACAAGCACTGAGACAATTTTTGTGGTCATTCAGATTGCCCGGTGAGGCACAAAAAATTGATCGTATGATGGAATGTTTTGCCCAACGTTATTGCCAATTAAATCCAAATATTTTCACCAATACTGACACGTGTTATGTGCTCAGCTTTGCGATAATAATGCTAAATACGTCGTTGCACAATCCAAGCGTCAAGGATAAACCGAGTGTCGAACAATTCATCACGATGAATCGTGGCATCAATAATGGCGGTGATCTTCCCAGAGAACTATTAGTGGTAAGAATTGCTCATTTCTTTTTTTTCTTTTTAAATATTTTTTTTTCTAATTAAAAAAAAAACAAAACAATTTATCGTCTAAATCTCGAATTATTAGAACGTTTGGGTTTGGGTTTAATCTTCTTACCACTAATAGTGATCTTCCCAGAGAACTATTAGTGGTAAGAATTGCTCATTTCTTTTTTTTCTTTTTAAATGTTTTTTTTTCTAATTAAAAAAAAAAAAAACAAAACAATTTATCGTCTAAAACTCGAATTATTAGAACATAAGTTCGATCTCAAGTTTGTTCAATTTTCGTGATCGTTTTAAACTCAATTTTGAACTTTGGATCGAACTGGCCTTATAAAATTTTATTATTAATATTAAATATTCAAATTTCCTCGAATCTTTTACATTTTTTTTTAACATTTTTAGCGCAATCCTCAAAAATGTTGATGGTTAAATTTTAATTTCTTGTATTGAAAATCAATTTTCAAAGTCAAACAAAATTTCTTATGATTTTTTATAAAATTTGGAAGAAATTGCTTTTGGCATTGGTACACCAAATGAGCAGGTTCTTTTGTGGAACAAATTGGTAGCAATGTAAATTTGTACATCTCCACCAAGTCGGTTCGTATTAGCTTCTCATGTTAGATTTATCATGTTTGCAAATTGTCTACCATCGTCGGTTTACATAGTACCCAGACACATTCGTATATATATGTATATATATATGTGTATATGTATAGTCTGTCTCTCTCTCTCTCTCTCTCCCGCCCCTCCCTCCTTCCTTGCTCTCTGAAGAGACATGGCAAGATCGATTTTATAGCGAATCGACTACTCTGACGATATCAAACGCACACGCGCTTGCTCCACACACACACACACACACACAAACACTATAGAATTGCAACTCTACAAGTATGCGATCGTGACTGATCTTTGATCGCCTAGAATCACGCTGTTTTGTTACTCATCGTCGCGTTGTTCGCGCAATTGGCCTGATGGCCTCTCTCTCTCTCTCTTTCAATATTTTCGTGACGTTGTTTAAGGTCGTCGATTAAGATCTAATTTGCCTGGAAAATCAATGACGTCTGTTTGCCTATAAAATGAAACTTTCAGTAATTTGAGTAAAGTTCATTAGAAAAAAATATATATATATATATATATATTTCAATTTAATCAAATTTATAGCACGAAAAAAAGTTTTGCTGAAGAAATTTTTCCATCATTGTTCATAATTCTTAGACAATTGAATGTTTCTTCCCATAAAAATTTGTTACTTATCAAAAGTTTACTTTTATTATGAAATTACGGGAATTAATAAAAATTTTGGGTATTTAATTTATTGGAATTTTATACTCCAGTCGCAATATATTTCTGAATTTATTTAATTGTAACGTGATAAATATAAAAAATTGTCCTGTAAATGGAATGTTTTTTTTCTCATTGAAAAGTTCGTTGGTCTGTTGCTGTTAAAGACTCGAGCTTTCACGTGCTCTCTCTCCCTTTCTCTCTCTCTCTCCTTGCACATATCCTGCGTCAGGCGCCCCGGAATATAAAATAATTGACGTTGCTTATGCAACTTCGTACGACGAGACTCGTTCGAGCGATATATTATATATATATATATATATGAAAGTACGAGAGGGAGAAACGAGACGTATTTCACCACTCTATTTCAATGATTCGCTAATGACAGATTTATGCAAGCTTCATACACGTTCGTCGCTCCGACGACAACGACAATGAGAAAATGAGACGTGTATGTGCATTTTAGTTATATACGAGACGATGGGGAAGCTCGTGCAATTTACCTCCATTAACCGTTATATCCCGACGTTAACACCGAAGCGCCGTCAATGGACTTTGTTGGAAGTGATTTTTTTACAACGCGGCACATTGAATAATAATAATCATAATAATAATTTAAAAAATGATGATTTAAGTTGGTAGAATAAATTTATATTTCCGAGGTACAGAAAAGCATTAAAAAAAAATGATTTCAAACAGAAAACGTATCTGATTTTGTTAATGTAATTTTCTTTACTATGTGAGATGTTGAAAAAAAAAAATGATATCATTTTCACTCGTTGAACGCTTAGGAACTTTTTTTTTTTTTTTCATAAGATTTTTTAATGATAGAGTTGAAAGTATTTTTCATCATACGACACATTTAAAATAATAATTTATTAAGTTTTTTTTTATGTATATATACGAACAATTGACTCTTAAAAGGCCTAAAAAATAAATAAAAAATTATACCAATTTTTAGTATATATTTTGGTATTATCTGTCGCTCAAATGCTCGCACAAGGATTTTTTCAAAATTATTTTAGATAATAAAAAATTCTCCGACAAAGACAAAGCAATTTTTTATACCACGCATGACGAACTTATTCAAACTTATTTCAAAATATGGAAATTATATTTCAATATAATATTTATTATTTTTTCTCGTAAATTTTCAGAGTTTATACGAGAGTATAAAAACGGAACCGTTCAAGATACCAGAGGACGATGGCAATGATTTGATGCACACGTTCTTCAATCCCGACAAAGAAGGCTGGCTTTGGAAGCAAGGTGAGCATTGTAATTCACGATATCTCGTACGCTCGACAGTCGCGAATGTTACGCAACGTGAATTGAAAAGAAAAAAAGAAAAAAAAAAGAGGAAAAAAAATTCTCGAATCTTCCGAGAAAATCATTTCGATGAAAAAAAAAATAATGAAAAAAAGTAGAATAAAGTATTCAAGGTGTGCCATCCCGAGTTCAAAGAAATGTCTGAATAATTTAAAATCAAATCTCTTTGACGTGATAAAAAAAAAATCAAAAAAGAAAAATGAATAAAAATTGCAACGATACGATATTATCGATAATAATTGTACTGTTTTTTTTTTTTTTGTAACTCACTGAGTTTTGTGTGTTTGCCTCTCTCTGTCCTGCTTTCCTGACGGAGACAGCAGGTAAATAAATAAATAAAAATTGCCAATTTTCGTATCGCGTTTACGACCAAGTAGCCATTTTTTTTTCCATCTTTGTGTTTGTAGGAAAATTAAAAAAGTGTTTTTTTTTTTTTTTTGTCGTTTTTATTAATTTTTTGATGTTGTAAAAAATTGTTACAGGTGGACGTTACAAGAGTTGGAAGCGACGATGGTTTATCCTGAATGACAATTGTCTTTATTATTTCGAGTACACGACCGACAAGGAACCACGTGGTATAATACCATTAGAAAATATTCAGGTCAGAGAGGTTCAAGACAGGCACAAGCCCCACTGCTTTGAGCTTTATGCAGCAGGCTCGGAATTTATCAAAGCTTGTAAAACCGACAGCGAGGGAAAAGTCGTTGAAGGTAAAGTCGAAATCTTTTTTGATGTTGTTTTTTTTTTCCGTTTCTAAACTCCGTAGATTGCATTAAATTTTCGAGAGATATTAATGAGATTTTCATGATTAGCAAAAATTTTAATATATTTTTCATTTTCTCCGCAGGTAAACACACGGTGTACAGAATGTCGGCGGCAACGGACGAGGAGAAGGACGAGTGGATTAAATGCGTCAGGTAAAAAATTTGTAATTGGCTTAAAAAAGTAATTTTTATATTATTTTTCGATTTTTCAGAATTTAAGAATTTTGTTTTTGTTTTTTTTTTTTATAAAAACGAATTTATAATTGATTTTTTTTTGTTTTTTCTTTACTTTGCAGGCAGAGTATATCACACAATCCATTTTACGATATGCTAGCTGCCAGAAAGAAAAAGGCCCAAAAGACAAACGTCCATTCAAAGAGTTAAAGCCGAGAATAAGTCGTGAAGAATGGACTTTATTTTCTCTCTTTATCTTCGGTAAAAAAAATAAAAAAAAACATCAACAAGAAATAAAATCAACGATGAAGTTTCCCCACTGGGCAAAAAGACTGAAGCCACGGAATTTCGACAAATTTTTTTCCACGAGATTTTTTTGTGAATCTCTCGTCCAGTGGCGAAAAAAACTCAAAAGAGGGCCCCTAAAAAGGCCCAGGAATCATTGGGGAGAGTTCCGCGTCGCTTCCGAGGCGTTTTGAAGCCCAAATTGTGCGAGCAGCAACGACAAAAAGTGTCCATTAGAGCGTGAAACCGAAAGAAAAATAATCGCAAAATGAAAAATTGCGAGTATTTCCATTGGAAATAAAAAAAAATCGAGACGGTTTTTTGTTTGTTTGTTTTTGTTTTTGTTTTTTTTTTTTTTCCAACAAATTATGTATATTTTCCGTCTCGATGATGTAAATAATTAAATCACCGGGAGGACAATAGTGAAAAAAAGCGAAAATTTCTTCAACGAGAGAATAAGAGAACTCGGGGAAAAGAAACCCAAACTCGTAAAAATCTAAAAACTATCGGTATTTTCGCGGTTTTTTCGCTACCCCCAAAACTTCCCTTCAGCCGTCGCGTATGCGTTATATTTATTTCGTGCGAGTCCATCGTGTGTAACTCGTTTTGGAATATCGAAGACAAAAAATAATTTCGGATTGAGCACAAAAAAAAAACGGCAGATTGAAAAAAAAAGAAAATATGAATAAAGTGACAAAATTGACTTTGGCTAATAACGATCGGAAAGAATGAAAAAAAAAAAAAACAGAACAACTGCCAAAGTCCCGAGCGAGTGTATTTAATGTGATAGCCGTGTATTTATTTGAACAAATGTGTATAAATAGGAAATAAGACTGGTCGAGACGAAAATCGAAAAAAAAAAATCGTTATTTCGAGGCTTTTGAGCGCAAGAAATATTAAAAAAAATACGAAAAAAATAAAAATAAAAAATGCTGTACGTTGTAAGTACAGCTTTATAAGTATGGCTCAATTTGCCAAGCGAGAATGAAAAACGTGAAATTTAGACTAGATCGCGAATCTTTCGATTCCCGATTTTTCTCATTATTCGCCCGACCCTCAACACGAATTGCGGATATTGAATCAAAGAGTGATGGTTTTTTTTTTTTCTTCTTTTCTACCGAATGTGTCGATTTTTTTCCGTGCTTTAGCTAAAAAAAAATCGTCAGCGAGACGAGACGTAGAGATAGAATTTCCGTTAGCTGGAATAAATGAAGAGGATTAAACTTCTTCCCGCGAAAAAAAAAGTGAACGTCAGACATCGAAGAAGCCTTACTACACTTTATAATATAAAGAAACTAAAAAAAAAAAAAAACTTTACGCCAAATAGAACGAGCGGGAGAAGGATTCATTAGATTAATCGAATTTCGGAATGTCTAGATTTTTTTAACGCCACTGACCATCCGCGTGTGATTGTGGACATAGACATAAAAAAAAAATATATATATATAGCACGTTTTTTCGACGTTGCTAAATTTTTTCTGCTGAATTTTGTATCATTTAGCTTTAAGCTTTTTGATCTTCGACCAGCCGTCCAAGCGACTTTTCGAACTCATTTTTGTTTTCTCAGTTTCCTTTTCCCAGGAAGTTCCGTGCGTCTGGAGCAAAACTTCGATCTCCCTTAGGCAATTTAAATAAAAATAATTAGAATTTATAAAACGCCCAAAGCGTTTTTGTTTTCCACACAGCTTGGAAGCTTTTTCGTTTATGTTTTTCTATCTGATGTCAAAAATACATAAAACGCGAGTTTTTTCTACTCAATTGTATTTCCGGCAAGTTGAACTCGACACTACCGATCCGTTTTTCGACATTCTCGATTCGTCCCAATCAACTGTATAAACGTATATAAGATAGAAAAGCACGAATTGGCGATGAAAAAAAAAAAGAAAAAAGAAATTAAGAAAAATCGCTGTAACGAATTTGCAGAAGAGTGTATATTTCCGTTGTATATTGTTTCCGATTATTGTTATGTATGCATAATGAAAAAAAACCTGTGTAGCAAAACTTGAGAGTCCCCTCCCCCAAACCTTGTATGTATTAATTTAAATACAGATTAATAAACAGCTTTATTTCCTAATTGTTTATCTCTGAATCATTTAACACATGTTGTATTATACAACATGTGTCGTCTGAAGTTAGCTTAGCTAATTTCAGACGACACATTAACGCGTTTTCTATCCGATCGGAAATGGTTTTTCCGATCTGACGGAAAATCTAAAGACTCCCTAACGATTTAATTAAATGATTCGTCACCCCGTAAAGATTTCGCGTCGACTAAGACTTCATTCAAGCGAATCGGTTAAAAGTTCAATTGCGTTCGGCTGACATCACACTCAAATTTTGATTTCTCGATTAAAAAAGATCGATTGACTCCCATACGTTTTAATTAGACTCTCAATCATTCCCAAACGATTCCCTAACGAGTTGAAAAAGAAAAAAGTTAAATAGTTAAAGCGGCCGGGACGAGAACGTCAGTTTGAAACTCGAGAAAAAAAAAATTGTGTTTTTCCTACTTTATCGACCGTCGGCACATAAGGAATTTACGGAAATGGGTTGTCAAGAAAAAAAAATTATATATATATGTATATATATATCGCAACATTCATAGAACTGTCAAGTTTAATGTTTCGTTCGTAAGATTTGTAGAAATCGCAATGACGAACGAGAATGATGTTTGGGAGGAGCTTTCGGCTATTCTAGCTGATCCACCGAAAATGCGAGACAAATGCGGGCAGTGCAAGTGAGTGATAAAGAAAAAAGTGGATCTAGAAAAAACGTGACATAACCTCAAAACGTATAAATTTTATTTTTATTCTCGTTTATCGATCCCTGAGTGCTTAGAATCATGTTTCAGGCGACCCGTCGGTGTTTGCTGGTGTCCAGGTCTACCGAAAAAGCCTCTGTGCCCAAAATCTCGTATAATAATACTTCAACATCCGGCGGAAGTAAAACGATGCTTGCGCACCGCGCCGATGCTCGCGCTCGCTCTTGAACCGGGAAAATGTCTCACTTTTCGGTAAAACTTCATTGACACCTTTTTCTTTTTTGTTTCTTCATAAAGAAAGAAAAATCTCGAGCATGCGATTGTTTTTTCGCGACTTGATTATCAAATGTTAAATATAGAAAATTATCATTTTCAGAGGAAAGAAATTTCCGACCGCGAAACACGAAGGTCTTGCGGAGATTCTGGAAGACAGAGATACGATATTGCTTTATCCATCGCCGGATGCTGTGAGTATCGGTGAACTTCCGGTTGTCGGAGTTAACGGCCAGAGGCCTTATAACCTCGTGCTGCTGGACGGCACTTGGCCACAAGCGAAAGTAAGAATTTAACTACAGTGTAAAAAAAAGGTTTGCTAAATTTTTCAAGCGTGGCTATATTGAATTAATGAGATCAGAGACGAGAATTTTTTTTCTTTGTTAAAAATGTTTATCGTGATTGAAAAGCTCTTCAATTCCCTTTTGCTACAATCAATCTTTTGTTATTCCATATATGCTTGTTGTAGTTCTTGAAATTGCCCTTTTGTAGTTTGTTTACTTGCAACAAGGACCTAAGGACCCTTGTTAGAAGGACCTCGATAGAAATAATGAGTTTCGATTAACTAGTTTTTTTTTAAAAGAGATTTAGATATGCGATTCATGCCTTTTAGTTCTCAAAAATTCCGCGATCAAAGAGGCGCTACGGTTGATCGTGATATGCTATTCTCTCGAAGGCTCTTTTAATATTCTTTTGGAGACAGAGTTAATTAACTTTTTGGATAAAAGAAAAATTTGCCAGATTTTCGATGTGGAAATAATCAAAATGGCGGTTTTAATCCCGGTAAAAAAAAAAATTGCACGTTTTTTCTTTTATAGGCAATGTATCATTCGAGTTCGGCATTGTGTTATCTGCGTGCTTGCAAGCTCATCGGCGTCGCAGCGAGCGAGTACGTGATAAGAACCCAACCGACCGAGGGTTGTCTCTCAACATTGGAATCCGGAGCACTCTCGTTGTCTCTTCTCGAGGGAAAATCATTGCTTCGTGACGCGATGCTCGGACCTCTTCACTATTTGTGCAGATATCAACTTGAAAATGGGGCCGTGACGCATCAGAGCAAAGAGTACCTCGTAAAACAAAAATCTTATCCAAAACTGATAGGCAAAAGATTAGCTAAACAATTAAGAATTCTACCAGAACCGCCCTCGTAACATTTTCCACAAATATTTTTTTCTTCATTTTAATTATTGCAATTAAAAATAAAATGTTTAAAATTAAAAATAAAGTTTAAAATTAAAAACCTGTTTTTATCATCGTAAAGATACAATTTTAATCGCACATTATCACGATTTTCGGTCAATGAAAAAAAAAAATATATATATATATATATATATTATCCACAAAAAATTAGCTAAACAATTGAGAATACTTTTGGAATTGTCCGTGTAACATTACGGAGACATTTTTTTTTTTTCGTCCATTGTAAAAAATACAGCTAAAAATCAAATATTTAAAATTAAAATATTTTTTGTTTTATCGTAATGATACAATTTTCATCGCATTATCACGATTTTACATCAAAGTTAAAGTTACATTGCCACGTTTCTTCAGCACGATGTGAAAAAGACCATTTGAGAATTTTTCCATTGTCAACATTGACGATATTTCGCAGCAAAAAAATTCCCTGTCTCGTGTGAAAATCCCACGATATTTTCTGGCCAGGCACAATATCGCATGTTGGTCCTGTGGAGACAATTGAATCTTGATCGAGATGCCAATCGAGCCAAATTGCAATTCCATTGCAAGAACCGCTTATACTGAATGGAATTTCGCCTGAAGAATTTGTCACGTGATTATCGACGAGATCTTTGGTGAGGTCAAAATGGGTGATATCGAAAGGTTGACTGAGAGCAAGTCCTGGATATTCCCACAGAGGATGTGCCTCGACTGGATTGTCGCTTATCTCGCTCGAAGCCTGCTCGAAAAATGAGTAAAAAAATATTTTGAAAAATCGAATGAAATATGAAAATAATTTGACCAAATAATAAAAATAATCGTAAATAATTATGAAAATATCATTGGATGATAATCCTTCTAGCGTAAGAGAAATTATCAAAGCTGCCCCAAAAATGGAAACAAAATAATTGATCGAACAAAATTAACAAAAAAAAAACAAAATAAGCAGCAAATTAATTTTTCAATAACAAATTTGCTCAATTCAACAGACAAAACGGCCAAATGCCAAAGAACGAAAAATTATTAAAGCTTATTACCTGCACAATTTCATCAAAGCTCGAAAGATCGAATCCCTCGCAGATCCCAAGAGGAGCTCGAATCTTATGAAGATCATTAAATTCGACGGCAACAGCTCGAATTCTCGCGCCAACAGGAATTCTAGGAATTCCCGGAGCGCATCTCGTAGCCAAGTACCAAAATCTCAAATTATCCCAAGGAAGAATCGACGTTACATAATAAGGATCGCCAATGACAAAGTGTGGCCTTTCCTCCTTTGCCAAATCTTCGATATTTTCGACCACAGAGACACGAGATTCGAGTCCATTGGCAAGAACGAAAGTCTCGAGAGTCCGTCGCGAGAGATAACTCGGTTCAAGAACGATGACCTTTCTTGCCCCGAGAGAAATAACAGCCAAACCCAATAAAGATCCATCCGACAAGCTGAGAAAAACGCTATCGCGATTTATCCTCTTTTTCAACGCTCTCAAAATTTTTTCGTTCCTACTCGCGTCATTCAACTGGCCAATACGAGTTCTCGAGTACGCAAGATGCAACGAGCAATGGCAAATTGGCCCACAATTGGTCGAAATTTCTTCAGCACTTCCGTTTGTCATTTTATCGGCAATTTCCGCTTTAAAAGCGAACGAGTACTCGTCGTGAGATCCAATAAGATTTATCTCCTCGTCGAGACGAACTGAAAGTTCCTCTGGTAAATAATAAACTGCTTGCATCCAATGATCTCTCCAGGGAATTTTTTCCGAGGCTTCCTCAAGACTCGATCCTTTTTTCATCAATTTTTTTGCCTCAGGATGTTCCCAAGCTGGAGCACAACTCAAGGTCACCTTGCCATCCACATCCATTCTCAAATCCCACCATATGAAAACTGCGTGGGCCGTACCAGTTGCCGTGGCTTTTGCTCGTACGGTTTTGACCTCATTGAAAATTAACGGCTCACTTCCGGTCCAATCGAAATGGAACATTGGCTGGGGCGGTAATAGCGGAGTGAAGGATTTTCGTGGTAATTGGGTCAGTTGGATATCGTGAACTGATGATGCACCTGGACAATCTGAAGTACTTCGAGGAGGATTTATTAATGGGGCGCCGGAATCTGGATCGAGGAGAGGATTTATTCGGTTCCAGGCACGAACATGATCACTTTGGACTAATTGGGCCCAAACTGTACCACTATTTGGGACTACGAGACTGTTTTTCTGTACGCAAAAGTAAAAAATCAAAGTTCATTAGTCTTACAGAGATTATTATTAATCATTAATTGCGATAATCATGCAGTACCAAATGTTATTTTTATTGTTACCATTAGTGGTAACAATAAAATTAACTTTTTCGAAGGAGCGCTTTGTGATTTCTGGACAAATGAACGTCGACTGATTTGAAGGATTGATAGACGAAGATCTTGATAATAATTTAACGTTTACCGGAATGTTGGAAAAACTTTGAGAGATGGAGTTTGTAGTTTGTTTTTATCATCAGTCGGTATTGTAGCGATTGATAAACTTCTGGACTAAATTTTGAAAGGAACACTTGTATGGTTCTTGAGTATTTTAGATGTTGAATTTAAAAAAAAAATGAATTCTCACTTCTAGAAGAAATTCCTGAGCGTGACGAAACGTCGATAATGCTCCCTCGCCAATTAATTCCGTGTCAAATACTTCAGTGACTAAAATATTGGCTCGAATCGGCATATCTCCGTTCTCACCTACGGTCATCTCGGTCGAACGTTTACGTACGAGTTTTATCCTGGAGCCAAAGCCGTTTTCTTCGATTATTTTGGAAGCGCAATTTGCCATTGGCCTGAAAGCCTGTAATGAATTTTAATTAATGCTCATAGAATTATTTTTTAGGATTTTAGTCGATTACTACTATACCTCGCACGCGATTATTGAGTCAGCTCCGCATTTTGCAGCCATCATGGAAAGTAATCCTGTTCCTGTTCCAATGTCCAAAACATTTGCCTTTTGTCCATCGTTGTGCCTTTTGTCTATTGCAGCTTTCAGAGCAATGTAATATTTTTCATTCTTAAATATAGAACAAAAAATCGATTATAAATATTTACGTTATGTATTCAATAAAGAAATATAAACATGGAAATTGAAACTTGCACTTGCTGGTTTTTCGTAATTTTTGGCCATTACAAAGCGCACTTTATGAGCAAGTCGAAATTTAAAGTTTGGAAAATTTATAGTTGAAGAATGGGCAGAAATTACAAAGAGGTGCAAATTTTTTTATTATACTTTCTTTCCCTCCCGTTTTCAAGATGGCTCGTCGCTTGCTTGACTTTGAACATCATTAACGTTTTTGAACCATTTAAATTTCCACAATATTTAAACCCATTTGTCGTTACTTGCTAAATTTCGCATTAAGAGTGCTGCAAAATTACTTTATTTGTAAAAGAAACTCTCGTAAGAATATTTTTAAATCATTTCGAGTAGGAAAGTAAAACATTATTTGAAAAAATTTTAATTCAGCATTTGCGGAAGTCATGGTTGTTGCGCTCGCCACGCCACGTGTGGCGCTAGTTTCAAATCGTGTAAACGTTATTTTCCAAATGTATCTTTAAAAAATACATGTCACATGGAATTCTAAAGTCTCGATATCCGAAATAAATATATCATCAAATCTGTTGCAAATTGTGTAAAAAAAAAATTGATTTAAAAATGATATAATCGTAAAATCATCCAATTTCAAACATTACACACCTAACCTCAAAAGTAATCGATAAAGCACACAAATTATTTCTCGTGTTATTAAATCTAAATGGATCGAATTTTTTCAAAATCGAATGCCCAACATTGTTTCATACTGTGAAGAACTTGCAGCTCGAAAATATATTGAAATAAACGAAAAATTCCATAAAATTCTGAGTAGTTAGATCTTCGCGAAAATGCTTGTGAGCAAACTTTTAGTCCGAACAATCAAGTCGTTTCGGAGTTCCAGAAACAAGTTTTGGATTGGTTTATTACCATGAAAAAGTCGATGAAGAAGTAAATGGAAATTTAAAATACTCACTCGCTCGTGATCGTGGAGCATGTCAGCAAAAGCCGATCTCGCTACTTCCTGATGATAGTCATAATCAGGATCTTGTATTTCCCAAGCAGTCGAGCCGGTTATCGGATCGAATTTTTGTGTAAATATACTCATATTTCTATAGATTCTACAACTCGTTGAAATTAAACGAAACATATACACGCGCTTCTTTCGTCATAAGAAAAGCAATCATTGCAACAGAAGACTATCGACGATCAATGCTTCGAACTTCATGAAGTTGCCCGAAAACCAACACGTGACGACAGTGACATGACAGTGACTGTGGACTACTTAGAGGGCTCCATCTCCATGATAATAATAAATATGCGATCAGTATCTCCGCCGATATTGCAGAGTTCTTGCTGAACTCTGTCGGCATTCTGAAAGTCAGTCGGTGAGTCAGTTTGTTAATTGGCAGCCGGTAACAAATTAAACTATCGAATCGGGCAAAGTTACATCAATTTTTGTGAATAAACATTTTTTTGGTCAAAATGAAAAAAAAAAAGTCCAAAATTACGAATTTTCAAACCGCGATATCTTTGCAATCGTTATTCCTATTGAGATTTGATAAGGGTGTTTTAAAAACGTCTCGAGTAGACTTAGAGAATTTCGCTAGTTTCCTCCAGATATGCAAATTATTTCTATTCCTTAAGAGGATGTGAAAGCTCTTTTTTACCATCGTAGCAGACCTAAATTTTCGTGCAAATAACATTGCAAAATTATCAACCCAAATGAATGGAAATTTTAGTATATAATCCAGTTAGTAATATCCTATAAGGTGACATTCTTAGAATTTTGAAATTCCAAAAAAAAAATTACAGTTTGCATTACCACCAGTTATCTGTAAAATAAAAATGGATTTACTGACCTTCGAAGCTAGTTATGCAAAAAATCCTTTATGTCACCCTATGCAGTAATAAAAAACTTACTCACTGAGTACTTGTACATTTTTGTAGGTGGAAAACTTCGGCAATACTATTTGCACGAAAATTTTTGTGGTAAGATTACCTGCATACAAGCCGTGGCCGATCAGTTTAGCCCAAATTTGGTTCGCGAACATTCCGCTAACGAATCATATATACTTGAACGCTAGAAAAGTCTACTTTACGAGGGCCGGATGAAAAGTCTACTTTACGAGGGCCGGTCGAAAAGTCTACTTTACGAGGGCCGGTTAACAAATCTACTTTACAAAAGCCGGTTGAAAAGTCTACTTTACGAGGGCCGGTTGAAAAATCTACCTTACGAGGGCCCGTTGAAAAATCTACCTTACGAGGGCCGGTTGAAAAATCTACCTTACGAGGGCCGGTTGAAAAAATGACTTTACGAGGGCCGGTTGAAAAATTGACTTTACGGGGGCCGGTTGGAAAATCTACCTTTCGAGGGCCGGTTGAAAAATCTACCTTACGAGGGCCGGTTGAAAAATCTACCTTACGAGGGCCGGTTGAAAAATCTACCTTACGAGGGCCGGTTGAAAAATCTAACTTACGAGGGCCGGTTGAAAAATCTACCTTACGAGGGCCGGTTGAAAAATCTACCTTACGAGGGCCGGTTGAAAAATTGACTTTACGAGGGCCGGTTGAAAAAATGACTTTACGAGGGCCGGTTGAAAAAATGACTACGAGGGCCGGTTGAAAAATTGACTTTACGAGGGCCGGTTGAAAAATTTACCTTACGAGGGCCGGTTGAAAAATCTACCTTACGGGGGCCGGTTGAAAAATCTACCTTACGAGGGCCGGTTGAAAAATCTACCTTACGAGGGCCGGTTCAAAAATCTACCTTACGAGGGCCGGTTCAAAAAATGACTTTACGAGGGCCGGTTGAAAAATTGACTTTACGGGGGCCGGTTGGAAAATCTACCTTTCGAGGGCCGGTTGAAAAATCTACCTTACGAGGGCCGGTTGAAAAATCTACCTTACGAGGGCCGGTTGGAAAATCTACCTTTCGAGGGCCGGTTGAAAAATCTACCTTACGAGGGCCGGTTGAAAAATCTACCTTACGAGGGCCGGTTGAAAAATCTAACTTACGAGGGCCGGTTGAAAAATCTACCTTACGAGGGCCGGTTGAAAAATCTAACTTACGAGGGCCGGTTGAAAAATCTACCTTACGAGGGCCGGTTGAAAAATCTACCTTACGAGGGCCGGTTGAAAAATCTACCTTACGAGGGCCGGTTGAAAAATCTACCTTACGAGGGCCGGTTGAAAAATCTACCTTACGAGGGCCGGTTGAAAAATCTACCTTACGAGGGCCGGTTGAAAATCTACCTTACGAGGGCCGGTTGAAAAATCTACCTTACGAGGGCCGGTTCAAAAATCTACCTTACGAGGGCCGGTTGAAAAATTGACTTTACGAGGGCCGGTTGAAAAAATGACTTTACGAGGGCCGGTTGAAAAATTGACTTTACGGGGGCCGGTTGGAAAATCTACCTTACGAGGGCCGGTTGAAAAATCTAACTTACGAGGGCCGGTTGAAAAATCTACCTTACGAGGGCCGGTTGAAAAATCTACCTTACGAGGGCCGGTTGAAAAATTGACTTTACGAGGGCCGGTTGAAAAAATGACTTTACGAGGGCCGGTTGAAAAAATGACTACGAGGGCCGGTTGAAAAATTGACTTTACGAGGGCCGGTTGAAAAATTTACCTTACGAGGGCCGGTTGAAAAATCTACCTTACGAGGGCCGGTTGAAAAATCTACCTTACGAGGGCCGGTTGAAAAATCTACCTTACGAGGGCCGGTTCAAAAATCTACCTTACGAGGGCCGGTTGAAAAATTGACTTTACGAGGGCCGGTTGAAAAAATGACTTTACGAGGGCCGGTTGAAAAATTGACTTTACGGGGGCCGGTTGGAAAATCTACCTTTCGAGGGCCGGTTGAAAAATCTACCTTACGAGGGCCGGTTGAAAAATCTACCTTACGAGGGCCGGTTGAAAAATCTACCTTACGAGGGCCGGTTGAAAAATCTACCTTACGAGGGCCGGTTGAAAAATCTACCTTACGAGGGCCGGTTGAAAAATCTACCTTACGAGGGCCGGTTGAAAAATCTACCTTACGAGGGCCGGTTGAAAAATCTACCTTACGAGGGCCGGTTGAAAAATCTACCTTACGAGGGCCGGTTGAAAAATCTACCTTACGAGGGCCGGTTGAAAATCTACCTTACGAGGGCCGGTTGAAAAATCTACCTTACGAGGGCCGGTTCAAAAATCTACCTTACGAGGGCCGGTTGAAAAATTGACTTTACGAGGGCCGGTTGAAAAAATGACTTTACGAGGGCCGGTTGAAAAATTGACTTTACGGGGGCCGGTTGGAAAATCTACCTTTCGAGGGCCGGTTGAAAAATCTACCTTACGAGGGCCGGTTGAAAAATCTACCTTACGAGGGTCGGTTGAAAAATCTACCTTGCGAGGGCCGGTGGAAAAACCTACCTTACGAGGGCCAGTTGAAAAATCTACCTTACATGGGCAGGTTGAAAAATTTACCTTACGAGGGCCAGTTGAAAAATTTACTTTACGAGGGCCGGTTGAAAAATTGACTTTACGAGGGCCGGTTGGAAAATCTACCTTTCGAGGGCCGGTTGAAAAATCTACCTTACGAGGGCCGGTTGAAAAATCTACCTTACGAGGGTCGGTTGAAAAATTGACTTTACGGAGGCCGGTTGGAAAATCTACCTTTCAAGGGCCGGTTGAAAAATCTACCTTACGAGGGCCGGTTGAAAAAATGACTTTACGAGGGCCGGTTGAAAAATTGACTTTACGAGGGCCGGTTGGAAAATCTACCTTACGAGGGCCGGTTGAAAATCTACCTTACGAGGGCCGGTGGAAAAATCTACCTTACGAGGGCTGGTCGAAAAGTCTACTTTACGAAGGCCGGTTAACAAATCTACTTTACAAAAGCCGGTTGAAAAGTCTACTTTACGAGGGCCGGTTCAAAAATCTACCTTACGAGGGCAGGTTGAAAAATCTACCTTACGAGGGTCGGTTCAAAAATCTACCTTACGAGGGCCGGTTGAAAAATTGACTTTACGAGGGCCGGTTGAAAAAATGACTTTACGAGGGCCGGTTGAAAAATTGACTTTACGGGGGCCGGTTGGAAAATCTACCTTACGAGGGTCGGTTGAAAAATTTACCTTACGAGGGCCGGTTGAAAAATCTACCTTACGAGGGCCGGTTGAAAAATCTACCTTACGAGGGCCGGTCGAAAAGTCTACTTTACGAGGGCCGGTTAACAAATCTACTTTACAAAAGCCGGTTGAAAAGTCTACTTTACGAGGGCCGGTTCAAAAATCTACCTTACGAGGGCAGGTTGAAAAATCTACCTTACGAGGGTCGGTTCAAAAATCTACCTTACGAGGGCCGGTTGAAAAATTGACTTTACGAGGGCCGGTTGAAAAAATGACTTTACGAGGGCCGGTTGAAAAATTGACTTTACGGGGGCCGGTTGGAAAATCTACCTTACGAGGGTCGGTTGAAAAATTTACCTTACGAGGGCCGGTTGAAAAATCTACCTTACGAGGGCCGGTTGAAAAATCTACCTTACGAGGGCCGGTTGAAATTTCGCTCGCAACAATTTATTTATCTCTCTCTTTAACATCGAAAAAAAAACCATCCAAAGCCCCAATAAATTCAATAAAAATATTGTTAAAAAAAAATCAACTAAATACCTTGAATAGCTAAGATCGTGACAATTATCTCATTTTGAGATCTCTTAACGGCTCATCGTTTCAACACCGGAAGTCATAACGTTTTGAAACCTATGCGTGCGCATGCCCCTCCCCCCATCAACACGTGCCCACGTGCGTGGCTAAGGCCTGGGGTGGGAAAGACCGTGAAATGGAGCCACAGCGTGCAGTAGAGGGGGAGGAAGAGAGAGAGAGAGAGAGAGAGAGAGAGAGAGAGAGAGAGAGAGAGAGAGAGAGAGAGAGAGAGAGAGAGAGAGAGAGAGAGAGAGAGAGAGAGAGAGAGAGAGAGAGAGAGAGAGAGAGAGAGAGAGAGAGAGAGAGAGAGAGAGAGAGAGAGAGAGAGAGAGAGAGAGAGAGAGAGAGAGAGAGAGAGAGAGAGGGGGGGGGAGGTTAGTTTGAGGGAAAGCACATGTGGAGCATCGAAGGGATAACGATTCTGCATTCGTTGGTTGGAGGTAACTCTATACAATCAGGCTATACACTATTACTATATTTAGTGTACCTCCAACCAACTTTAGTTTAAACTCGAGTTTAATAGCGTCTAAACCAATATACGCGTGCTCGTGCACTTCCCCCCCCCCCCCCCCCCCCTTTATAACGAGGAACCCAGGCTTAGGATTACAGTTGGCAAATCGCACATAAGGGAGGACAACCCTCGTACTCAATATTAAAAATATTTCAACCCCGAATATCTGAATGAAATGAATATCTTCATGAAAAATAAAACAACCCTCCACGAAAAATGACAAAAGCTGGAAAAAACGATTTTTTTTCAAGGACGTAATATACAAAATTTTTTAAATAAACAAATGTTTAGCAAGATTGTATAGAAGGGTTTCTGCTATAAGTATATAATATTCACGCACGTTATTTATTTCAACATTTAACTGACAACAATATATATGTACAGCTTTTTTTATTACGTATAATCATTGTATATATTTGTTTTTAATATTTATCGTATATTTCATTTTTCATATTGTAGAAGATAAATTATTCATATTATATATATATAGTATGTATAATTTATCTTCTATTATACGATATATAACGCTGATGTGTATAATAATAATAATAATAATAATAGTATTCTATTTTGTCTATCGCTCGATTTGTATAACTTTTCAATTATAACATGAAACAATTAATTATTTGTCTTTTCATTTGTTTTTTTTTTTATATTTTTTCATTTTTGTCTCTTGATATATTTATAACATATTCCTTCCTGTGACGTCCTTCGCGTGTCCCTGATAATTCTTTCGTAACTATGCGATTTGTTTTCTTATCAAGAAGAATGGATGGACACAATCGAGAGACGAGATAATATTATTTCTATTAAATCGAGAGCTGTCTCTGGGTAAAAGATTCGACGAAACGAGATCTTTAACGATATGAACATTGATATGGAATCAAAGATGATATTTTATTGAAATTTTTTGCACATTTTGGTAGTAAATTTCCGATATGACGAAAGCATTTTTTTATCGGCCATTATTGCTAATTTGAAAGATCAATAAAGATTTATTTCTACTGTTAAAGAATTTTCCATCAAGAGATTTTTATTGTCACAAATATGATTTCGAGTTTTGTATATTTATGTGTGTTTGTGTGTGTCAGAATAATTTTTTAAAAATTATTATTATTATTTTTCTCCTCACGTTTCGTAATAAGTTGTACGTCAAAGGCCAGTCGATCGACATTATTTACGTTAATAATTTAATTCAACTGCAAATCGAGGTAAAACATTCATTAACCATTATATAATTTTTCTGTGCGCATAAAACTTATTGTCTATATACAATTTACTCGTCGCTTAATTAGCTAAATAATCCTCAGGGGGATAACTACAGACTGCATTAAGCAACGGAACATTATTTATTTAATGATTTATTTATTATCGCAAAACGTTTCTCTATAGGTCTCGTTAACAAGAGTCTGTTTTTTATTTTATTCTTAATTTATATATTCTCTCTTTGCTGCGAATAAATCATCTCTGTTTGTGTAGCACCGGTTTTTTTATTTTCCTCCGAAGATTCACCGTATAACGTATTTGACAATTTTTATCAAAAAAAATTTTTTCCGTTCCCTTTTAATTTTTTTATTTTTTTTATTGAACTTTAGTTTGGGTTTTAACTCTTGGCGATTTTAACGGCAATCAGTGACGATTTATTATCGATATGTAACAGTCATATTTTGTATAGGTATATATATATATATATATATATATATATAATGAGGGCCAACATACTTTTAACTTTTTTTTTTTTATTTCCTTGATAATAGCGCAACGATGTAGTTCGTAAATGGGAAAAAATAATTCGATCAAATCGCAATTATTACAGTCAATGAGGACCTGATTTTTTGGTGATAGATAAAACTTTATCCACATTTTTGTTTTGCACATTTTATATAAAATAGAAGAATCCAAATATCGCTATTTTTATTTTTCGTATCATCGATCATCTCGTTATTCTTGAATTATTTTTTTTCTTCCATCTCATAGAGGCCTCTGTGAATGTGCAAGAAGTGCAGTGTATTTCTTTAAAATGACATTATTGTCCAGTTTTTTTTCACGATTAATCATTTCTCTCTCATTCCTCCATTTTATTGTCGAAGATAAAAGTTTCTTATTGTCCTTTTATATATATTTGTTGTCTTTCATTCATTCATCCCCCCCCCCCCCCCCCCACCTCCCTCAAAATGATTATGACTTTATTGTCTTATTCGTATAGATCGTAATAGTAATTAAAAAAAAAAAACAAAAATTAAATCGCGCCAAAACGAGAATTTGATCGTCAACGCGATTAAAATGTAAAAAAAAAAAATGTTCTTCCCATAGATTTTCGTTCACAACATTTTTCTCTTACTCACTTGTTTTATTTACGAATTTTATTTTTTCTCACCGACATTAATTATACTTTCTGTCGTAGATCTAACAATGGCAAAAAAAAATTTTTAACCGGTTGAATGATATGAATTTTTTGATCAGTGTGAAATTTAACGAGTGCCATGTGTAATGAGAGAATAAAAAGACTTTTTTCTTTAAGCCGAATGGACGGCTTCTATCCTAATAATTAGTGGTATTTCTCTTCTTCCATTTTTTTTTTCTGTTTTTTTTTTCTTTTCTTTCATTAATATAGCAAATCGAAAATGTCTAAGCCATAAAATTTTCATCTACATCCGGTTATTTAAACGCGATATAATATTTCCGAATGTTCTGATATGCCAAAATGTGGTTTTCCCACCGAGCTTGATATATTGCAAACAGCTTCGAATTATCGAGTCTCCTTCTCGATAATTAATTATCGATATATTCTTTTTTTTTTTCGTGCATAAAATTGACGAAACATTTTTTTTAAATTTATTTTTAACGAACGATTCTCGAAATCGGCGAAAATTTAACGATTGAAAATTGCTTTTTAATATGCTTAAATATGACATAATATAGATATGAAATGTTATTACTCACATTGGCAGGCAGGCATCGCTAATATCTTGACAGAATAATTGACACTGTTGACCCTACGTCATTTTTTTATCTTTCGATTCTTCACGCCTAAGAGGACCAAACGAGGAAATAAAAATAAAAAAAACAATTATACGGTAAAAAATATTGAAAAATTGTTCAAATGAATAAATAAATAAAATAGTAATAAAGAGTAAAATTAGAGATGGGCGAAGAAAAAAAAAATTATTGCAAAGAGAAACTTTCGCTCGTGACGAGAATCGTTGGAAAAAATCTTGTTAATCCTAATCTGGTGTCAATAGGCCATTTTTCTCGACGTATTTCTAGGTGAGATCATCATCGTCGTCACTCGGACCTCCCGTTGGACAGCAAAAACCCTCCGAACCGTCGCTTCTTATGCAGAAAAGCAAAGTTTCGGCGGTCGTTACTTCGTGAGGTACTATACCATGAAACTCTTTGAGATCTGCAGCTGGAAACCAGGCTTTCTCATTGTCGTCAATTATTAGAATTCCATAATATCTGTGAAAAAAATTTAAAACAATTTTTTTTTAAATATATTTATATACATTCTTCATTAGAATAATTTTTATCTTATAAAATAAAATTAAAAAATAATGAAATAATAATTTTTATTTTTTCTACACTTAAATTTAAATTTATTAAATTTTTTTTAAATGCGAATCAATTTTTTTTTTTAATTTTATTTCGTTTGTGAGATAAATGAATTTTTGGAGTACCTAAATATAGCAACAGCTGGTATCCAAAGAACCGAGGCGAGAATTAATACTGCTATGAGTACTATGGCCCATACTGGCCATTCCTGTCTCTCGGTAACACCTCTGCTCGCTACCCAAGCCGGATATCCGCTTCCTTCGAATACAATCTCGAAGAAAGAGGCTACGAGTATACTGAGCATCGCCAATGGACTTAGATATTTCCAGCATATCAGCCAATATAATCCGGGACGACTTCCTGTCATTAATTCAATATCATCTGCGAATCTGAAAAATGATAATCCTTTTATAATCTATAAATTATCATTTATCGCAATTATCGAACTATCGATTTATCACAATTATCGAAGTATCGATTTATCGCAATTATCGAACTATCGATTTATCGCAATTATCGAACTATCGATTTATCGCAATTATCGAACTATCGATTTATCTCGAATTATCGATTCATCGTAATTATTAATTTTATTTTTGCACCTTTTTAATCCATATACGTATGAGACACCGATGCACTCGAAGAATGCGATTATCAATAGTGGAAAATTACCACTAAAATTGTCGAAAAGTACAAAGACGTAACTGCCTGCTCCATGTGCAAAAGCCATAGAAATGGTGCAACACACGAGACAAATCACTCCTGAAAAACAAAAATTAAATTAGTAAACAAAAAAAACACAAAAACGTTTCAAAAAAAATAATAATAAAATTCTTTTTGTTAAATTTAAATTAAAAATTAATGCTCACCCGTTAGAATTTCTTTTCGTAAATTTGGAAATAGCTTCATATCGACGATACTCGTCACGACACCCTCCAATGTGCCAAATTGCGAATCGATTCCAAGGGTGAACAACATCAGAAAGAAAAGAATCGACCAAAATTGAGCACCGGGAAATTGATTGATCGCCTCGGTAAAAATGATAAAAGCCAAGCCAGTTCCCGAGGCCGACTATAGTCGAAAAATAAAAAAATGAATAAATGTATTTGTCAATTAAAAAATCGCGTGAGATGCATCGACGATTACGGATACGAAGTTCAAGTTTTCCTTTTCCCAACGTGGAGTTGGATCAAATTAGCATTGCAAATATCATCGATCCAACGCTCTCTCTCTCTTTTTTTTTCTCTCTCTCTCTCTCTCTCTCTCCCTTTTTCTCCACCTCCTATTAATACTCACGTTGTCAAGCTCCTTCTCGAGATCGCACTCGGGCATTTCTGGCATAATTAAATTGTCCAAGCTGTCATTTCCACTGGTAAAGTTCAAGAGAGTACCAGGTGGTGGCAAATCACGTGGTATTTTGTTCTCATGACCGAATATTGTAATCAATGTTGCATTTCTGTCTGCGAGACATTGCTCGTAAACCATGGTGGCCTTGAAGCCTAAATGTTAAATAAATATTTATCTACGAATTAATATTTATTTGTGGAAAAAAAAATTTACTAAACAATTTTTTTTTTAAATTAGACTTATGGTGATTTTTTTAAATTCTTTAATTTTAATTTTTTGTTGATCCTAAATGCCAATTTAACAGTGTGGATTTTTTTTGCACGATAGATCGATAATTGTTCGAATTGAAATATTTATAACGATTAAAAATAATAAAAATTTGTATAAGAAAAATATTAAGAGGAAAAAAAAAAATTATCTTACCAATTATCGAGAATACGACAATTCCAGCAAACATTGATGTGAAACAATTCGTGAGACTGACCATAATGGCGTCTCTGTAACAATTATTGTTCACCGGATTGTAGGATGAAAAAGCTATCAGTCCACCAAAAGCGAGACCCAGTGAAAAGAATATTTGCGTTCCTGCCTCGAGCCAAACTACAGGATCTGTTAAAGTCCACCACTGAGAAAAAAAAAAATTAAACCATTAAAGACGGCAATAAAAATATATGATTAAAGAAATTAATTATCATTATAAATTATCATTTAATGATAAATTTTCATATTAAAATATAATTTAATTGAATGAAAAATATTTTCATAATTTATAAAAATTCAAATTATTCACCTTTGGTGTAAACAAATGACGAAGACCGTCCGACATTCCCGGTAACGTGACACCCCGAAAGAAAAAAATTATCAAAACGATGTATGGAAATGTTGCTGTGACATAAACGACCTGAAATTTTTATTAAATAAACAAAAAATGTGTCTTAAAAAATTCTTAGGATATTTTTGATGGAATAAAAAATAATTCTCACCTTTCCCGAAGACGCTATTCCCTTGATCATGCACATGTAGACGAGAATCCATGCGATAACGAGAGCCAGAGCGATTTTCCAATTGAATACTTCCGGTGTATCGATATCTTTGGATATCATCAAAGTCGTACGATACCAGAAATATTGCGTTGGACCGCTTTCCTATCAAGAAAATTATTATTATTTTTTTTTCACTGATTGATAAAAAATTAAAAAAAAAAAATCATGCAAATTTTTTTTTTTTTTACCGCACACTCGGGCTCAGGTGCATAAGAGCCATTCTGAAAGTACTTATTGGGGCATTCTGCCCACGGCAACTGTGATTGAAAACTCTGCAAGTGTAAAAAAAAATATTATTATTATTTAAAAAAAAATATATATATATATATATTATCCTCGTTAATTTAATGTTCCCATTGAAAAATGGCGTGAAAAATTGTGTTAAAAATTATAAACTTGCCTGAACAAAGTAAAATAGGCACCAGGCGATAATTGTGTTGTAATAAAGTGCAACGTTGAATGAAACAACAGCGCTGCTTATTCCAATACCTCCGAGATAAGGTGAGACTTGATTCCAAACGCCAATAGCACCTTTTCGTAGTCTCTGACCGATAGCAAGTTCCAAATAAAAAATCGGTATTCCCTCGATAGCGAGCATCACAAAATACGGTATGAGAAAAGCTCCTGAGTACGTGAGAGAAAATTAAAAAAAAATAAAATAAAATAAAAACGATGAAAAAAAAAAAAACAAAAGTGAATTAAAAATATTATAAAAACACTTTTAATTATTGTATCTTCATACTCGTGTCTGGATAAAAATTTGAAATGATTTTTTTTTTTTTTACTCACCACCCCCATTTTTTTGAGCTAGATAGGGAAATCTCCAAACATTACCGAGGCCAACAGCATAGCCGACCGTTGCCAGTAAGAATGTCAGCTTGCTGTCCCAATTTTCGCGCTCGTCCTCACCGGCCTCTGGACGAAAAATACCCTTACCCTCGTTACTACCGAGTTTGCTGACCCCACCTCCACCTCCACCCCCGCTTACAGGTTTAGTCTGAACGGTTTAAAAATAAAAATACGTTAATTTCTATTAATTATTTATTTTTAACAATTATTATTATTTTTTTTCAGCTATTAATTATCGATTAATTTATCATTAGAAGTAAAATTTTGAAAAATTAATACCTTCGTATTAGGACTGGAGTCGTCAAAGCCCGCGTTTGTAGCCCCATAATTGACCGATGGAATATTTTTTCGACTCTCAGCCACGAGTCTGCCTCGCATCTCCTTCATTTCCAGTCGATCGACGCTTTTCTGTGGCTTTAAATCCCTCGAGCTCTGACGTCTGACAAGGTGAGCCGTGTTCGCCATTTCGATCAGTACGGTGGATTTTACTCTGTGTCTTTTTTTTTTTTTTCGTTTTCGTTATTTTATTATTTTATTCCTGTACGACGTGTCAGAAATCACAGACTCTCAATCCAACTAGCACCCACCACCTGTGTTTATTTTTTTTTTTTTTCCTCTCTCTTGAGCTTTTTCACCGTTCTACGGGGTGCGGGGGGGAGGGGGGGATCAGACTGCCGGACCACGCTCGTCTATGGACTCCATCCTGTTAATTAAATTTATGTTCAAAAAAAAAAAAAATCTCCGGCCTAATAGAAGGATAAAAAAGCCAATAAGAAATAGCCAAGTCTGGCGAAGCTTGAAAATTGCAATACCAGTGAAATTGTTTTATTTTTATCTATTGACGGTTAAAAAAAAAAGGCGTTATTATAAATATTAAATTATTGTAACGAAATGAAAATTATTTCACTTTTGCGAAAAGAATTAATTCGAAATATCCATAGACAAGTCTCACGCTATATCGTGAAGATTGTAATTTCAGTAAAGTGTGAGTACTTTTATTTTTAGGTATGAAAATTAATATAAAAATCTCCATGTGAAAAATTGAAAAACCATCTGAGGTCATCAATAAAAAAAAAAAAAATCGTCGACGTATTACTAAAGTTAGTAATACGATACTATTTTTATACGATACTATTTTTTCTCTACTTTTTCGCTCAGTCAGTGAAAGAAAAAGTGTTCAATTCGGCTGTAGCGAAATTGCCATTTTGGTATGGCATATACCGAGCATTTATTTATGTATATATAATCGTCGTATTTACCAAAACTTTGGTACTTACATGCCATATATGTGTATACAAACGAAGCGAGTTTAATTAGCTCTGCAAGGCAAGCTAAATTAATTTTAAACGAGGAGGTGAAAGCTCCGTTAGTGGTCTCGTATACAACCCAAAAGTGTCTGACGCTGCACGAACCTTTACTACTTGATACGACGAGGCGCCGGCAAAATATAGTAGATACATGTTGGGTGCCGCGATACTCGGCGAAGAAGCGTCGAAACGACGAAGGGGTGGGAGGAGAAAATAATATTCTCGACACGCCTTCACAGTTTCCCGTTCTATATATCTCTCTGGAAATCTCTCTGTGGCATCAAATTCGTCTCTCAACGCACCCTTACTCACCCCCCCACACATGCATAGACACACTCGAGTTGCTTCTTTCAATCTCGCGGTTATTCACGATGCCATTCGTCGTATATACGAAGCCAGAAAATTTCAAAAAAATTCCATCTCCGAGCATAGAAAATTTGTATATACTTATATATATAATCTTGGATGAGTGTAGCACCGAGATGACGAAAAGACTCATCCGAAAAATTCAATTTTTACAAAAATTCGCCACGAAGTCGTATTAAAAGGGTAGAAAAAATTCGATATTACAAAATGAAAAGATTTCAGTAGTATAAGTCAATATTTTTCAGGCTAGAAATATTTTTAGAATTCTCAGAATTAACAATAATTTATTTTTTAATTAAAAATATTTTATACTCATTTTTAGACAATGCTCTATCATGTTCAAACTTTGATTCTTGACGAAATTCGTTTGAAAGAATTTTGAATAAATATACGAAAATGTAAAAGATTCAAGTAGAAAATTCCAATATATGTATTTCGTGATAAAATCATGAAGAATAATTTAAAATTGAACAATGAAGATTTTTGGGAAACTGGGAACGAAGCTCTATAAAAAGTATAGAAATTATGAAATTGCATGAAGGAAAAGAAATGTTTAAATGGTGAAAATGAATTTTTGTTTGGAGAATAGAGTCAAACATGGAGTAGCTGAAATGAAAAAAGTGAAATTGAGGGAGTTTTCGGGTGAATTGCTTAAACGGGGCATTTAATATGCTATATATGTATATGTGTAGATGGTCGGGTGAACGTTTGACGAGGTTTTCATCGAGAGAAAGAAAAAGAGAGGTGAAAAAAAATGGGAGATACAGGGCTATTTTATCGTGAATGCAATCACTGCTCGGGGAAAATGCCTGCGGGCTACATGAATTTATAGGATCGTGGAATTTCATGCACACAGATAGGGGCGGGTATATACGATCGAATCGTTCCATTTAATGCTGTCGTTGTATTCGGTTCACAAGATTTTTTTTTTATTCTATTCTCTTTTTACCGCCCATCATTTTGACATCACCACCAGTTACCTCTCGTTTCTCGTGGAACGCCTCTCTTTTCAAATGCTTTGCCACAAAAAGTATTTTTTTTTAACGATCTCGTAACGCTAGAGAAATAAAAAATCGCTTTGTACTTTTTTTTTTCTTCAATTGGCCCTGACCTCGTAAAGTTAGCGATCTTAAACTCAAGGGGTCAAGGGGTCATTTTCTATTTGTGTTAAATTATGTATCACGTGATCGCTTCGTGTCACGCGACGAAATTACCGATTTAACGAGGGATTGTGAGTAAGCATTTTGCTAAGAAATTTATGGTTTTTTCATAAGTTTTTTTTTAATGAAACTTAATTTTTTATGATTTTTTTAGCTAATTCCGACATCTGCAATTTCATTTTTCATAAATTAAGGTAGAACTTTGATTTCGTAAAAATGACAAAAATCAAGGTTAAAAAAAAATTAAGTTTTTATCAATGTTATTTAATTCGAGTCAATTCTCATGGCAAATCAAAACCTTGTGTTAAAAATTATATATTATTCTAAATTTAATTCTAATTTGTAATTTTTTTATAAACTTTTTGGTACAAAAAATTAAAATTTTACGATTTTTTACTGGTGTTTGGCATTTGCAGCAACATTTTTCTCAACGATCAAGCTGGAATTGAAAATCTTACTCTTAAATTATAAAGTCGAATTTGAATTTTATAAAAATTGCTAAAATCGTGGTTAACAAATAATATTTTCATCATTGTACTTGAATTCAAGTCAATTGTTACGGGAAATAGATTTAAAATGGTATATGGCCTTGAGGGCATGTCTCCTTGTCTCCACTGACGTCATTAGGCCACGAGCCAATGAGGATCCACGGTAAAAACTCATTAAAACTCCGACCATAAAAAAAGTTACTCGCGAGATAAATAATTTGCCTCTCGTGCAAAAGTTTCATCACACTAATTAAAGTGTACGAGACATAATTTGATTGTTTATAGGGGTCGTCACACAAACGATAAATCTCGATATATGTCAAAACGTTCGATAAAATCGTTACATCTCAATTTTGCGTTTGTCAACTAAAATCATCCCCTATAAACACGTCAATACTCCAAACCCTCTTGAATAAATCGTTTAATAAAATTCCAGTGCCCGAAAAAAAAATATTTCACACCTACAAAAAAAATGTATCGATAAATTCGCGAGTCCTCAATGTAAAAATAAGCGATTTTTTCATGCTATATTATTTTTTCATTTATTTAAAAAATATTCACCGTCATATAATTAAAAAAAAAAAAAAAATCATCTGCATCACTCGACATTGCAATTTTAATGCAAAAGAAACAACAAAAATATTGGATAAATAATAAAAAATTGTATAAATTAAAGACACGGGGACTAACCTGTGGGGGTGAAGCGAAGAAACGCGCGAGGGTCTCTCGCTCCTCTCTCCTTGGGGTACGAGGAGCAGTGAGCTACTGTGGCACCCTCTACCACGAGTAGTAACTTTTTTCATCGCCCTGTATATACAATTTCCTCGCGCCCTCCCAGCCCTTCGCCCCACTATCCGACCTCTCCGTCGCACCATCATCCCCTCGCACCGGAAAGGGGTCGTAGCGAATTCGGATGCGCGCTGGTAGCGCCCCTCGGGGAATCAATAGCAAGCGCCGGCGCCCCAACGCGTTTCCGCGATTCCCTCACTCCAATATACAAAAATAACAATAATCATAACAAACGACGAGGGGAAGGTCGAAACTTGAAATTGGTCGAAGATCGTTCGAATCTCTGGCCTTAACGATAAAGAGAGAATAGTACAAAAATAATATGAAAAAACAACATTGCTATTGGACAACTGGTGTCCCTGATGCTCACGTAACGTTCTCCGCCTCGAGAAAGGAACGTACGAGCGAGAAAACGTAAAACTAGTAGTTATAGCACGTATTTAGTCAGACGGCGTACTATCCGCCTCCCACCCTCCTGATTTCTAGCGTATGTATTGCTCTTCTATTCTATTTTCCACAATGACACTATTGTTTCGAGTGCTCGAGAGTGTAAACAGATAAACAAACACACTCGAGCAAAAGAGAGTTACTTCAGTTCGTGAGCTTTTGAGCTTTTGTGCAAGTAGATGTGGAAATTGCTTATTGCGGATCATTGATCGGGATCAATTAGCTCATTAATTTATTTCCCGTATGAGAATGGATGATGTAACGAGTATTGGGTCGTGACGAGAAATGATGGAGAATCGATTTTTTCGAGCCGCCAATGCCGCGAGAGTCGTCGAGCTCCAGCCAAGTAGAAAAGGTCGTCGTGTGGTCAGACAGTCGTGGATTTGAGGGCGGATTAAAGTCTTACAGTCGGGAGGATGTTCGGTGGTGGATGGGGAAAATTTTATCACTTATATTTATTTTATAACGTAAAATGACGAGACACACAATTTTTTAATTCACAAAAATAATTTATCTTTTACAAAATTGAGGCATTATTGTTGTTAATAAATTGTATATTTTTTTATTCATTCATTTGACGGATTCTGTGACAAGGAATTGCGTAAAGCCCAATATATCTGAAATTGAAGAATGGGAATGTTGCGTATTTTCGAATTATGCAGGTATTATTATTATTATTATTATTATTATTTACATTTTATTCTCCCTTCGTCCCGTTGAATTTGATCGATCGACTTTGCCCATTCGTGTACTCCGTCGGAATTTTTGTAATCGAGAGTTTTGAAATTTTCAAACAGTCTATCGTACAGTTGGGTGTAATAGGCACGCGACTCGATCGACCATTCCATGAGAAGATCAAGTCTCGGTATGCGAGATGTACCATCGACGAGTGATTTGAAATTTGGCTCGCTCAGCAAGGCATCGCTTCGCGCATGCTCCAAACGATTGAATTTCGTTTTCAGATCCTAATTAAGGGACCGAAGATGTACAAAAAAAAAAATTATCTTCGTTTCAGACAAATATTACCTCAATATGATTTTTTAGGCGTCTCAGCTCGCTGAGAATGAGAGAAATTTCGTCCTCAATGCCCACATTTATCTTGAAGACGAGCCTTTCCCTCAAATCGTCTACTTCGCAGATTTCTGCATTATCGACATCTTTACTGCAACAGAGCGCCAGCTGGCGTGAAAATTCGGAATCTCCGATAATATGTGCAATGGGTAAAGCAGAACTTTCGGAGAAGAAACCAGAAACGTTCGTGCGTTTGACACAGCGAGTTGACAGAATGACACAAATGTAACACGAACTCACTTGATTACATGACCATATTGCTCCGATTGATTTTTCAGGGCCTGAATCGGACGTTTCACATTTTCGACGCAAGCCTCAAACTTTGACCTCGTCGTTTCCAATTGCACGAAATAATTTATCAATGCTGTCTTCAATTGAACCTCCATCATTTTATATTTTTAGGTTATGTTCCCCAAACATTACACTTCCCCCACCCCGCTATTATACCAGATTATCTCAATTCTCAATCTCATCTAAGTAGATAACACAACAAAAATTATCTCCTAAGATGCTTTAATCTGAAAAAAATTATCATATGCCCAATGGCAATTTTTTCGAACCGCAATTATTTCTAGTAGATAATTATAAACAAACGTTCTAGTTGATTGTCGACAGCATAATGCAGACAATGTCGTGCGTAGCGATAACGTAATATTGTAAGACTGGCAATGTTCGATAAAACTGGATGATGTTTTTGCTTTCGAAAAAAATGTAAGGAGAATAAAAATAAAAAGCCATGAAATTCAGAAGAAAGTCGCTGGACCAGCAACGTTGAGGAACGGTGAGGGGGGGGGGGGGGTTGGATTTCTTCCTGCTGATGCGGCTGATGTGAAATTTCCCCCACCCCTCGGGTGAAAGACTCAGCTCAAGTGGGAGTGGGGGGTTGAAACGTCGCAAGGTTCTCGTGTGTTACTCGCCGTCGATCGGTGAGACACGAGAGTTTGTATGCCGACGTACGAACGTGGTTGTCGCAGTCCAAGCCCGGAAACAGATAACTGATATATTATTTGATTTTTTCAACCCTTAATTTTTTTGTCATATCTTCGAAGCAAAATTGAATAAAAAAATATAAAAAAATTCAGTGAATCCGTCCAAGGGGTTGTAATCGTGTCCTGCACTGATAAGACTTATCAGTGGTGGCCGGAAGTGTTTGTGGAAGAAAAAAAATTTGCAAATTTTCTAGCCGGAAATTAAAAGCGACAACGAAGAAAAAGGGTCGAAAGTTGGATTTTTTCATTTGAACCCTTAATTCGTGAATTTTTTTTTCTCACATCACTTAGCCTCGAAGAAAACGTGAGCTGCGTCACATACGTGCACTCGAGTCTAGACGACGATACTTCTCCTTGTCTCTTCATTATTATTCTTTATTAGTTTGCCCGCTGAAGGGGATAAAGTACGTCGAGGTCAGACAGTGAACTCGTGACGAAATTTTTTTTTTTAACTGAGCAGAGGAGTGAAAAATTTCTTCAACGGGGTTGATAAGTCGTGTGTAGTGCATTTGTGTTTGTGTGCGTGCTTCGTTCTCGATTCGCGAAGCTTTTCTTTTTACCGTTTGGGTGTTTGGTGAGGATTTTGTTTTTTTTTTTTTTTTTTTTTTTTTAACAAAAAGAAAAATAATAATAAAAATTGACATTACGAAAAATCCGGATGTCCGGTGAACGCCGGCCAATGGAGGATATTATAATGAATGGAAAAGTTGATGGGAGCAAGGACGAAGTGGATACAGCCTCGATAGACTCAGACATATTAAATCCTTTCGTTCATCGACTCGAGCTTGACACGACCTACGACAAGCTCAAGGTCAGTGACAACAAAAATTATGCAAAACATCCCCCCCCCCCCGCCCCGCCCCTCCCCCTCCGTTAATTTTTTTTCAGGATCCGTATGAACCCTCGTATTTTTATTAACCGATGAAAAATTTATCATTGAAATGCATGAAATATCCATTGAAATTGCGAAGGGAAACATCTTTGTTTCGAGGGGGTTGAATTTTTCAGCACGTAGCGAGGCTTCCGGCAACGATGCTTCGTAATAAAAAGTACATTGGCATCGAACGCGTGTGACCGAAGCCACATGAGATTGTCTGATCACGTCTAGTAGATAAGAACTAGATATGTGCGCAGACATTTCGACGCATAACTCGCTCTTGCTTTTCGATATATATATATATATGTATATATGTATATATATATGTATATATTCTTGTACTTTATTGAAAATTTATAAACTGCATTAATAACTAATAATCTTATTCATTAGATAGTCGCAGTGATTAATTGAAGAAAAAAATAAATAAATATTTGGAAGAAATTCTAACAGTAAAAAAAAATCATGAATTATTTTTGTTCATTAAATTTACTTTAGTTACAGAATTTATGTACCTTGAGTAATTTAATATATTTAATTTGAAAAATTCATTATAGCTCGACATTGACATTGAAATAGAGAAGACAAAGAAATATTTCATGTCTCTGTATCTATGTCGAAACGAAACGACGCGTGCGTAGTCCCGAGAGTCATCAAGCCTCGAGATCCTCAAATAGAATCGCGAAATTTTAACTTCGGTATTATACGAGTAAACGATATAACTAACTAGTAACTATGTAAGCATTATATTCGTTCGTGTATATAAAACGTGTCGAGGACGTCCACTCAAAATTTCTATACCGGCAAAATGTCTTCAATCGATTGCACTACCATGTGCTCTCATTTTTGGATGCAACCCCAGTGATAGAAAATAATAATAATAATAATAATAATAATAATATTCAAAAAATTCTTTTTTTTATAAAATATTAAATTGGAATTTATTATTTTCTATCATACTTGACATTATAGGCGACAAAACGTCGAAAGGTTAATACAGATAAATAAAATAAAATGTTTAATATTGAACATGCATGTGTTATATATATGTGTGTATCATAGATGTATATAGTCATTATTATTTCAACAACCATTTAAAATAATCATTTGAATTATTTTGCCGGAAAATCATTTGAATTATTTTGCCGGAAAATCATTTGAATTATTTTTCCGGAAAATCATTTGAATTATTTTGCCGGAAAATCATTTGAATTATTTTGCCGGAAAATCATTTGTATTATTTTGCCGGAAAATCATTTGAATTATTTTGCCGGAAAATCATTTGAATTATTTTTCCGGAAAATCATTTGAATTATTTTGCCGGAAAATCATTTGAATTATTTTGCCGGAAAATCATTTGAATTATTTTTCCGGAAAATCATTTGAATTATTTTGCCGGAAAATCATTTGAATTATTTTTCCGGAAAATCATTTGAATTATTTTGCCGGAAAATCATTTGAATTATTTTGCCGGAAAATCATTTGAATAATTTTTTATTGAACAGTGACTATATATAGCGCCAACCCTCATTCTTTTTTTTTCTGCATACAAAATAAGGAAAATTGAAAAAAGAAATAACTGAATATTTTTTTAGTACAGATAATAAAATCATGTCCATCGTCGATATGGGATCTCAATAATGTCGAATTTCAAAAAAAAAATCATCAAAAAAAATTTCATAACAATCAATAATGTTCAACAGTGATGCGACTTAAAATTAAAAATTGCTCTAGCCTTTTTTGCTGTCCCAAAATATAAAAATATAATAATGAAAATAAAAAAATTACGCGAGAGACAATTTTGTCAATTTGACCTGGAATGTCATATAGACATTATATATTTTGTATATATATATATATATATATATATATATATATATATATAATATGGTCCATCCAATGCACCGATCAATCGTATTTTGGGTTCGTTTAAAATCGTCGAAGCGTCAATGCGGATAACCGAATGAGAATTGAATGGATTATTCGTATAACTATATATATATATATATATATATATGATCACTACATACAGAGTCCATTGTATATCCATTGTGGTGTAAATCGATTCGAGAACCGAGAGTTTCTGCATTAGTTTTGCTATACTGACCACAGTGTGCTCCCCTCCCCCTCCACCCCTCCTCCACCCCTCCATGCTCCATTATCACGCTTCGTTCACTCCCCACGGAATATGAGAAAACCACGTGTGTGTATATATATATCACTGGCACTGGCGATCGAGAGTAAAAGAGTATACACATGTGCAAAATCTCATGGATGATGAAATGCGTTAATCGGTTAACGGTGTTGGCAAAAACCCAACAGGTACTCCGAGAAACATCGAAACGAACAGAAACAGAGTCTGCATTTTTTTTTTTTTTTTTTCCGGTGTCTGTGCATACATTTCCATTTCCACTTGATATGAAAAATTTTCTTCAATCGCTGAGCCTTCAGGCAAGATCGATTTTTTTTTTATTGCGATATTTTTTTTCTAATTTTTTTCGCCATGTCTGACTTGACACTTTTATTACCACTAGCTCGAAAAAAAAAATCATTCAATGGGCGAACAAGTGAGACATAAATTTTCTACGTTTTTGTGCGATAATTTTTGTTCGACACTGCCTTGTCTGACTCGACACTGCCGTTACCACTGGCGCAAAAAAAAAAATCTCTTTCAATGACTCTACTGGGCAAAATAAAAATTTGTATTTTAACTAGTGATAACGGGAAATACTAAATAGTAATTTAGGTCGGTTCGTTCTTGAGGCTTTTCTTTCGTCACTTTTTTCTGTGTTTTTTTTTTTTTTTTTTTTCGTTTACTCGTCTTCGATTCGCCGATATGAAATCAGAGGAGCTTGGCGGTTGGAGAAAAATGGCCCTAGGCCATGGCTTTGCCCTCTCAGTATAACGTTTGGGCTGCTAAAATGTGGGACAAAAATGTGGGTTACAACCTGAGACATAGACACGTTGAAGCCAAAGTCGTTTCTTACTCCTGACGCAGGCATATTTTATATGAGAATTCCTCAGGATGGAATGAGTTTGCGCCGGTTATTTAATTCACGCACATATGGAAAAATATGCAAATTTTTTTTTTGTCGTATTTTTTTAATCCTTTTTTTTTTTTAATAATTATCCGAGATCTCCTGTCAATGATTAAGTGGTTATTTATTTCAAACAGTCATTTATCTACTGAATTAATTTTTTATTATCATTATGTTATCATAATGATAATAAAAAATTAATTCAGTAGATAAATGACTGTTATCATAATGATAATAAAAAATTAATTCAGTAGATAAATGACTGTTTGAAATAAATAACCACTTAATCATCGACAGGAGATCTCGGATAATTATTAAAAAAAAAAAGGATAAAAAAAATAGGACAAAAAAAAAATATTATTATTAATATTATTAGACAGCTCGGAGTGTTGCGATTAGAAATCGATTAGAATTAAGAAATTCCCGCAATCTCGTAAAACGTGAATAGTCAGTTTTTTTTTTCTTTCTGGTTCTACACTTCAATCTTTCTCGTTTTGTCAAATTGCGTCGACCAAGTTTCCCCTCTATAAGACGCGAGTGAAAAAATCGTCGACGTAATATCCGCCATTGCCGAACAATTTCCTCGTACATCCGTTAGTATTTCACCTCTCGCGAAACTCTGATGTCGAAAAATGTCAATTTCCGGTTTATAAAATTGCAATTGTCGCGAAAAGATCGGATAAAAATTTTAAGAGCTTTTTATTATCCATTTTTTCCAAGATTTGTGATATTTCGAAATTTGGCCAATTTTCCCTGGACGATTCTCAGATACGTCATGAATATTTAGCAAAATAATATTCGCTATAAAAATAATAAAAATTACTTTGGGTCTTAAATCCGTTTCAAGGTTTTTTGTTTTGGCCAAGTAGGGTAACGGGATTTCATTGCTGCAACTCCGTTATGCAATTTAGGTCAACACTCGACACGCAAAATAGAGATAAATAATCGTCGCAACTGCAAAAGAAGGATGAAAAAAAAAAAAAATTGCCGGCTTTTTACCGTGTAGAACGAAGATACGAACCATTAAAATATCGTTTCAGTTTGGGTCATCGCTGTCGAGCGTATAGCTCGAAGAGACTCCACGAGAGAGGCCAATTGCATAATGGAAAAGGTACAAAACGCACACGCAGGGCATTTTGTTATCGATACGATTTCACGTGTGATGCAAGAATTATCCCTTTTAAAACTCATCACTTTAACGACTATATAACATTTTTAATTATCGATATAATTTATTTTATTTTTCGTATCGATATACGAAAAATAAAATTCGTTGAATAGCGATAAAAAAAATGTGATTGAATAATTAATCACTTTCCAGTCACAAAAAATGACAATTCAGATCTAATTCTGTTCGATTAAATACAAAAATTTATATTTTAGTCATTAATTTTGTTAATTTTATTATAAATAAAATTTGTAGAAATTTATTCTTTTTTCCTCAGATTATTATTATTATTAATATTATTATTTTAAATAATCTTGTATAGGGAAAAATGATGAAAAGGCGGAAGTTACGAGTAGAGTGATAAAATTGCAAATAGATTTTCGAAGACCCACATTCTAATCCGTAAGTAGAGAGTCGAGTGGCAAATTAGTTTAACTTTGCAGAGTTTATTACGAAAGAGAATCGGGAAAGCTTTCTTTGCACACGTGGACAAACTTTTGAAAATCATTATACACTTTATCGAGAATATACATAGAGCAGTTTTTTTTTTTTCTTCTTTTTTTTTTTTTTTTTTTAACTCGTATAGAAAGTACGTGTGGTGACCTAATGGCAAAGCTGAACGATCGCTGCTTAGCTCGAGCGAAGCGTTCATGCATTCTCCGTTTGCTCACTTACAACTCTGCCGGGGTTTCTATATATACGTAAACCACAAAGTTGTAACCATACGATAATTTTATTTCGAAATGTTTTTCATTCGGTATTTTAGCGGGAAAGTTTCACGCTCGTTAATTCGATGTTATGTGAATTTATTGCATATGATAGATTTACAATTTTTTTTTTTTTTTTCTTCTCTTTTTTTGGCACGAAAAATAGTTAATTACTGGCTGTGTAACGAGTACAATTATACGAATATGTTTTTACTTGATGATATAAACTTGTAGCTTGTTTTAATTGCAAAGTAACGAGACGAAGACATTTTTAGTGATGAAAATTTATTTCTTCATTTTACTTTTTTTTTATTCTCATTTTTTTTTTTACTTAGTATTTTTTTTTTTGTCGCGGGAATGTTGTATTTCTTGATCGTGGGGATCGACGACCGCGACAAACTTTCGTCCTCGACCATGAACATCCACAATGCGAAATTTTTCCTCGATCATTCCGTGTGCAACGATTCTCGAGAACTCGTTGAACGGAACTGCATCGATGATTGGCAACAAATGCTATCACAGGATTCTCTGACTCGACGCGGTTTACAGTTACGTTGAACCGATGAGAAAACTTTCTATGTCTTAAAACTGGCGCGTGACGAACGATCGCGGGTATCCCGTGAAACCAAACGAGTTTTTTAAAGTAAAAAAATTTTTTTTTTTGCTCTCAAATATCCAAAATTAATTCCTGAAGATTTTTTTTTTCTACGCGAGCTCACGTGTGATATATTTTCGAGATGAGTTTTGATCTTGATTAGGCAATTTAAGGGGCTTTTATTTTATCCAATTTAAAAACGAGAGATTTTTTGGACCAATAATAATTATTTTTATAATTATAATGATAATAATGAGATTCGCATTTTTTTTTTCATTTATTTTGTCAGCCTAAAATAAAAATAAAAATAATAAAAGATTTACAGTCGATGCTGTAAAAAAATTTGGCAATTTTAAGCATTAAAAATTGTCACAATTTTGAAGGTAAAATGATCAAGTAGGTAAAGTCTGAGCTAGCAGTGAAAGTATCCAGTGCAAACGAACGTACGTTCACGCAGACACGCATGTTTCTTCAGCTATATATATATATATGTATATATGTGTGTGTGCATATATTTAAAAGATAACTACGAGAGTGGAAAAAAAACAAGATATGCCTTCGATAGTACACGAACAGGATAAGAATTTTTTTTTGCAAGATCAAGGTCGAGAATTTAATCGAAAGTGGCATTTGATAAATTTTGCAAAAATCACTTTTGTATTGCATCGTTTGGATTTTTATAGGACAATTCTTTCGTTTCAATTGACCTGAGAGTTTTATTTTTATTTTTTTTTCCTTTTTCACAATTAAGCGAGAAAGGGTCATCTCATGTATCTGAATACACATTTTTCTCCTTCACCATTACGAGCGTGTATGAGCTGCTGTGTGTACTCGAGCCGGAAGTTGTTTGGCTTTAGACATTGTGAACATTTCCGCGATCCGGGAGTGTTTGCCTCTCTCTCTCTCTCTCTCTTTTTCTTTCTCTCTCTCACTACTTGACCCAATTTTCGTTACAAGCTCGTGCCAGTAGATTTTAACACCCACCTTAATACGTCTGTAGAGTAAATCTACGAGTATGATAAATATGAGCTTGTGTTTGCGAATACATGCATGAAATTTACACGCCAGTTAGGAGCAAAGCATATTATTATGACATGATCAATTTGAATAATTATTCATCAATTGCTACGTGAAAAAAAAAATATATATATAGAAAAAATATCAGAAAATAATTAAGAATTTTGATTAAATTATAGTGAAAAAAAAAATATTTTTACTTTGTCAATGAGATTGATTGGAAAAAATTTGTATAAATGATTATTATTATTATTATTTTTTAATTTCATGATAAATATGAGCTTGTGTTTGCGAATACATGCATGAAATTTACACGCCAGTTAGGAACAAAGCATATTATTATGAAATGATCAATTTGAATAATTATTCATCAATTGCTACGTGAAAAATAAAAATATATATATAGAAAAAGTATCAGAAAATAATTAAGAATTTTGATTTTGAATTTTTGAAGTAAAATAGGAAGAGAAAGAAATGAGAATTCGGCTCACGTGTTTTGCTTATTTCAGAAGGCACAATGTTCGATTATACTAATCGGAAAAAAGAGAGAGAGAGAGAGCGAGAGAGAGCCCAAGCTCGTTCTCGACTTTCACGAATGAATTTATCAATTCTCCTTCTCACTTCTCGTTCCAGTCATGGTAAACTGGAACATTGGTGGTCTTTTAATATTTTAAGTGACCATCTCCACGAGATATAAACTTTTCGACTGCGTTCATTGCCCTCTATATATACTCAAATTCAAGATATTATACGCTTTTTGTGGTGCAAGAAATGATTTCGATCGTAGCCTCGTTATTCCCGTGACTCTCACGAGGTCAGTGGACTTGTCAGTATTGAAGCCAAATAAAAAAAAAAAAAAAATCAATGTATCAAAAAATAACATTAACACTAGGAATGAAATTTTTGAAAAAACATTTTATAATTTTTTTAAATTTCATTCATGTATAATAAAATAAAATATATTAAAAATATTAATTATTTACAGTATTAATATTGAACGAAATTGAAAAAATATATTATTGATCACTTTCTTTTTAAATCTCATTTTAATATAACATTAAAAATAATTGAATAAATTTTTATTTTATAATTTTTCAATTTTGTTATTATTTGGATCGAGAAGTTCATATCTTGATATTTTTCCCTAAAAATATATATCGATGAAATGCATAAATTAATATTTTCCTTCAACAATTAGATATATATATATTTTTCAAATCAAATTTATAAGGCTGACTCACGTGATAAATAAAACGTTCTTTGTCGACCTATGCAGGTACAATTTTATAGTAAACCTGAATCGATGCCGTGTCCGAACAGGTGAGAGAGAGAATGTAACGGAACGACTGAACGGTACATATTTCTTAGCCGGTTCCTTCTTCTTCATTCTCATCTGCCTTATACATTCTATACATTTTTCCATGTTCCTGAGATACTCGAGAATGTGTACAAAGTCGAATATTTTTATTCCTTGAGATAATAATTTAAAAAAAAATATTAACGAGCTAAAAAAAAAATGCACACAATGCAATATTAATAAATCCGTTAGAAATTTATTGTAGTATAAATCAACAAATCATCACGACATTATTTCACGTTCAATAAAAGCTTTTAATGAAGTGCATTTTTTTCTAGGAAAATAGGTCATTGTACTGTCAATTATATGATGAATAGAATATAATTCACATTAACGAGCCTTTGTTAAAAAATTTCATCCACATTGGCAGCTTCCTTTCAGTTCTTAAAAATTTATCGCAACATAAATTTTTAAATTTTTAAATTTTTATGCAATATTAATAAATCCGGTAGAAATTTATTCTAGTATAAATCAACAAATCATCACGACATTATTTCACGTTCAATAAAAGCTTTTTATGAAGTGCATTTTTTTCTAGGAAAATAGGTCATTGTACTGTCAATTATATGATGAATAGAATATAATTCACATTAACGAGCCTTTGTTAAAAAATTTCATCCACATTGGCAGCTTCCTTTCAGTTCTTAAAAATTTATTGCAACATAAATTTTTAAATTTTTAAATTTTTATGCAATATTAATAAATCCGGTAGAAATTTATTCTAGTATAAATCAACAAATCATCACGACATTATTTCACGTTCAATAAAAGCTTTTTATGAAGTGCATTTTTTTCTAGGAAAATAGGTCATTGTACTGTCAATTATATGATGAATAGAATATAATTCACATTAACGAGCCTTTGTTAAAAAAATTTCATCCACATTGGCAGCTTCCTTTCAGTTCATAAAAATTTATTGCAACATAAATTTTTAAATTTTTAAATTTTTATGCAATATTAATAAATCCGGTAGAAATTTATTCTAGTATAAATCAACAAATCATCACGACATTATTTCACGTTCAATAAAAGCTTTTTATGAAGTGCATTTTTTTCTAGGAAAATAGGTCATTGTACTGTCAATTATATGATGAATAGAATATAATTCACATTAACGAGCCTTTGTTAATTTTTTTTTCATCCACATTGGCAGCTTCCTTTCAGTTGTTGAAAATTTATTGCAACCTAAATTTTATATAAATTTTTTAATTTTTAAATTTTTATGCAATATTAATAAATCCGGTAGAAATTTATTCTAGTATAAATCAAAGAATCGTCACGACATTATTTCACGTTCAATAAAAGCTTTTTATGAAGTGCATTTTTTTCTAGGAAAATAGGTCATTGTACTGTCAATTATATGATGAATAGAATATAATTCACATTAACGAGCCTTTGTTAATTTTTTTTCATCCACATTGGCAGCTTCCTTTCAGTTGTTAAAAATTTATTGCAACATAAATTTTATCAACGACCTACAATTCTCGTACGGAAAATAATGTAGTATTTTTTACGTATGGAGACCGTTATGATTCCTTCATCCACATTGGCATCTTTCTACGAGCCGTACAAAATTTATTGTAACATAAATTTTATCAGCGACCCACAATTCTTGAGCAAGAAACTAGTAAAACTTGGCGTAAAAAAAATTTTGCGTCATAAAAAAATATAGGAACAAAGAATATTATTATCAAATGATCAATTTGAATAATTATTCATCAATTGCTACGTGAAAAAAAAATATATATAGAAAAAGTATCAGAAAATAATTAAGAATTTTGATTAAATTATAGAGAAAAAAAATATATTTTCACTTTGTCAATGAGATCGATTGGAAAAAATTTGTATTAATCATTATTATTATTATTATTTTTTAAATTTCAGACGGCTTTTCTAACCGTGGCACTTTTGCCATTCAGACTTGCGGCAATCACGGCTCTCGTGATAATGGCCTGGTTGCTCGCGTGTCTAGGACTGCACGGACTTTCCGAGGATGATCTTCGTCGTGCTCCTCTCACAGGCTGGAGACGGTGAGTGCGATACGTTGAAAAAAAAAAAAAAAAAAAAAAAAAAAAAATACTGAATATCCAAAGAACACGCTTTCAGTATGCTTAATGCATAATTCTCAGCACTTTCTTTCCCCATTCGTTTATTTATTCGTAGCATATTTTCGTAACGATATACTTTCTGTCATGTATTAAGTTGTTTATATTATTTTATTTTTTTTTGTAAATAATAAAAAATGTGATTATTTAATTTTTATTATTAGCGGTGGCGAGTTAATTAACATTCGTAGTATAATAATAAAATATATGTACAGATTGCTCGTTAATTTGTTTGCAGTATATTTTTAACGACTTAATGTCGCATATTAAGCCAAAATAATAATTATTTTTTTTTTACAATAATAAAAACTGTGATTGTTTAATTTTTATTATTAACGAGAGTGGTGACAAGTTAATTAACATTGACGTAGGAAAAGAAATAAAAAAATTTCACTTCTCGAAATTTTTTGTCGTTTTGGTCATTATTTCTTCGTGACACGTGAAGGATTTTTTTTTAATTAATTGACAATTCACGAAAAAGGGGTCAATGAAGATTTTTTTTTTGTCCTAGTTGATTTATTGGAGAATATACTGGGAGAGAGAGAAAAATTATTTTAGTATACTTCCGGTTTCGAGTTATTTGAATATTTTTCGCATTGAAAAAAAATTCTTTGAGACTCGTCTGACCTCGCACGGTCTCTGATCACTTACCGAGCTTCGTCTACGTCACCCTGAACTCTCTTCTATATGTCGAGAGAAAGAGCTCGAGAGATGTCAAAGAGAAAGTAAATTTTCAATGTTATACAATCCACGCGATTGCTTTAACCGTCATAACGATTCAAATCTATGAGATTGTTGGAAAAAATAAAATTTCTAACTTACGATTTGACCAACATCGAGAAGAGCAAGATTTTCCGGTATCCTCGGAGCTGCAATTCATCTTATCAATTTCCTTTTCATCATAGAAAAAATTATTCATTTTTTTTTCTCGAACTGTTTTGCGTTATATTGCTCGACTGATAGTGCTTGAGATGAAATATCGAGCGAATGAGAGAGAAAGACAAGAAGAGAAAGTACACAAATAGCCAAGTTAAATGATTGCTTGCCTTTTGTATATATATATATATTTTTTTTTTTATACACTTTATTTGAAAAGTTTTCTCTCTACAATTTGCATCCAATTTATTAGCACTAATACTGCACGAGCTTGATGATTATTTTGATGGTTTTTTTTATTATTATTATTGGCAATTGAACATAATAAAAAATATTATTAACGAGGTCAGGCAAAAAGTAGTCAAAAGCTTCATTATAAAAAATAAAAAATCTTATTCATAATTTTGTAATAAAGACTTTTAACTCTGATTCAATTAAAAAATCATTAATTTTATGATTCACTTTAATTTTTGAACAAAATCGTTTTTCTTTCGTTTTATCTGCATAATGCATCGTGAGTAAAAGAAAATAAACAATGGCGAGGATTTCGGTTTTTCTCGATTTTGCATATAATGCCCTATATATCGTATGTAAAATGTACATGTGTAAAAAATAAAAAATATTCTAATGCCAGAAGTAATGAAAGTATATAATTGATTTATTTTGCCAATTTTAGCCTGTGCAGGTGGAACAAAAAAAAATAGTTCGACAAATTTATTAGTTATACCGATGACGTTCTCGTCGTTGCTGATGGGATGTTAATGTTACAAGGTCGTTTTCACGATACAGTGTGTGAAAAAATTTCAAGCTTACATACACGTGACAAAACTACGAGACGTCAGAGTCATTCGTAGACACGTAGGCGAACCATTTTGTGCACTTGTGGCATATCGTCGTTTCACATTTTGCCAAGGACTACGACACTTGAATATCGATCATCACTCTCGATTATTAACGCATAGACTGTGATAAAAATTCTTACACGTGTCTCGTTACTCCCACGACTCTGACTCTTTTTTTTTCTCTCTCTTTCAATTATTTCGAGGCTTAAATTTTAACCCTTTGAAAATCAACAATTTTTTTTTCACTTGAAATTAAAATTCTGAGATATTTTTCTTTTAGCACGAATATAGAAGAGACTTTCCGGTGGAAAGTTTACGATTTTTCATCGTCCTCGAGTAATAATTCACAAAGCCTCATATTCACAAGACCATTGGTTATAATTTTTTTTAATTTTTTATTCAAGGCCCTTTGAGGCCTTGAACATTTTCGCGTAATGTCACTTCCGTCTTTTCTTCTTTATGAATTATCTAGATATTCAAAGCTCTAGTTTATTTTTATCGATCGTATCAATGTCACAATAAATAATTTCACGAATACGTAACAAGTTTTCAAACTTACACAATTTTATACACACCGACAATAATGAAATATATATATTTAAAAATGTCAAATATATATTTCATATATTTGAGAAATTTATGAAATATAAAAAAATATTTTAAATATATCATTTTTTTTTACTCTTTTTCTATGTTTAATATTTTTGTTGTTTTATTTGTTTTATTGCATCGTGTAAATTTTTGGATTTTTTTTGCACAAGCCTCCGCATTATTCCCCAATTCACTTGTACACTTGACCGTTTTCCAATTTTCTTGACGGCCTAAAAATGCCTCAGCAGCCAATTTGGACCTTGTATCGCATTTGCAAAAGGGAACAAGAAAATTGCAGAATAAATCTTTGTTGAAAATTTTGGCTAATTTTGACATGGCGTTTCTGTATGGAACCGTAATTTAGAAAAATGACCCGAAATCTAGAAAAATGACCCGAAATCTAGAAAAAAAAGTTGAACGGTCACCGCACCAAGTATTGACCCCGCGCGCCCAACGCTGCTGCTTAACTTCAGTGATCGCTAGAGCCACGGGTCGACCACGTTCCCATCGCTTTCGGTTGCTTTTCCTACTAGTATCTGATCACAAATAAATTATGTCCATGATGTAAAATAGATGCACGTAAAAAATTGTAGTAATTCGTTGCAGAGATGCATTAGAAATATTTTAATAACATCAGCATGCCTACATTCGACCAGGATATTTTTTAATTCGCAAATGGCAATATTCCTTAAGTAAAAAATACTTGACAGATAAACGAGTTTGAAAAGAATCGAGAAGAATATTTTGCTTAAACAGATTCGAAAGTGTAAAGAATGATAAATAAAATATTTTCATTATTTCAGTAAAAAAAAAAAAATATTATGAAAAAAGTTTTTGAAAATTCTCGATAAATATTTGTACAGATGAAAATTATAAATAACGTCAAACATATATTTTAATTTTCTCGTAAACAATAATTCGTGAAAAATTATTTTAAATTATAAGGAAAAAAAATATCCTGCCTGTCTCATTTAAATATACTAATAAATTAATAAAAATTGGTGATTGACCAAATTTGAATAGAAAAAAAAATGAAAAAAATAAAAATAACAGGGATCTGAGGGTTTTGGTATGCTGGGTGATGAGAGCGATGTTTCTCTGCGGTGGATTTCACAATATGAAGATCAAGGGTGAAAAAGCTACGACTAAGGACGCACCGGTACTCGCATTGGCACCACACTCGAGCTTCTTCGATGCTCTTCCGGTCGTCTACCTCGGTGCTCCTAGCATCGTCGCCAAGGCTGAGGTCGGACGAATTCCATTCTTCGGAAGTACGTTCACGACTTCACTTCGTTCTCCTGATCCAATTCTATTTCCCTATATACTACATGTACTATATTATATGAGTACGAAATAAATATATGGGGCATTCAACGTCACTTGAGCCACTAAAAAATTTTTTTTTCTAAACAAAACAAAAAAAATCTCAAAATCCATCGATATAATTACAACAATTTCGTATAAATAATAATCAGAATACTCGTGCTTTAAACATTCCCTCAAAAAAAAAAAAAAAAAGCCTTCCTTGTCCTTATAAATTATTCAAATAAATTGACAAATATATATTTTTTTAATAGACAGCACGAAAAGTAAATACAACACGCAATTCACCGGATATAACATGAAGTTTTGCATCAGAATGAGTTTTAAAGTATGCAAAAATGTTGTAAACGTATAATACGATTTTTAAGCAATTTTTTGGTGGTTGAAATGGCGTGGAATGTCCCATATACACACTTACCTATATATGGGGCATTCAACGTCACTTGAGCCACTAAAAAAATTGTTTTGTCTAAACAAAACAAAAAAAATCTTAAAATCCATCGGTATAATTACAACAATTTCGTATAAATAATAATCAGAATGCTCGTACTTTAAACGTTTCCTCAAGACAATGTGCTTTCTACATACGCCACACCAAAATAAATTGACGGACCTGGTCTTGGATTCAATAAAAAAAAAAAATCTTCTTGGTCCTTAAAAATTATTCAAATAAATTGGCAAATATTTTTTTTTCTAATAGACAGGATGAAAAACTGTCAATTTTCGTTAAAAACAAATATGAACACACAAGTCTCCGGATATAACATGAAGATTAAAAAAAAAACAACTTCACCTTTATTTGCATCAGAATGGATTTAAAAGTATGCAAAAATGTTGTAATCGTATAATATGATTTTTAAGTAATTTTTTAGTGGTTGAAGTGACGTGAAATGCCCCATATACACACTTGCAACTATCCATACCTACATATATATATACGTAGTGTGGATATAGAATGAAACCGATTGCGCAACGAACACTTTATACAATGTAGATCGATCCGAGACGTGACCGGAAGTGGCCCCATTGATGCATTTCTGCATCGATCTCTTATCTATATTAAATATAAGCGAGCACGCTGTAAATTATATGGTGGATGGGATTTGGTATAATTATAATAATAATAATAATAATTATTTTTTAAATATAATTATTATGGGGGTGACTAACAAGGGTGCACCCTGAAATGCAATTTATTAGCCATACACGCACCCACGCAAAAAAAAAAAATATTTAGCTGAAGAAAAAACGATAATTGGTGGCGGTTTTTAATTTTTCACTATCACTGAAATTTTTCTTAATTTTTTTTTTTTTTCGTTTTTTTCGAATTGCAATTTTTTATTATCGTTCGAAATCTACAGCAAAATAGTGCCATGGTTGTGCTTTCTCGGACGACTGACGTATCAAGCGGGTGGAATGAAAATTGTGGTACGTGGAAAACAAGCATCGAGAACGGAAGCTCCGATACTCGTTGTAGCTCCACACTCGACTTTCATCGACGGTGGAATCGTCTACGTTACGGGATTTCCCTCGATCATCGTTAGAAGGGAATCAGGACTTAATCCATTCATCGGAAGTACGTTAGAAATCTCGAAAAAAAAAAAAAAAAAAAAAAAAATCACATTGATGTGTTATCTCGTTGCACGAGATTGACGATGATTTATCGCGGTTGCTTTCTGGATTTTTTTTTTTTTAGAGAGTTTTACCAGTCCCATTCACCGTAATGTTTTTTTTCTTTTTTTTTTTTACTCATTCGAATGAGAATAAAAATATGAATTTATTACAGCGAGTGTCCCAGTTGCTTTTGATGCAATTTATTATTTTATTTAATTTAGCGTATTCGATAAATTTTATTAAAAACTGATAAAATTAATTTTATAATAATGTTGAAATTTTAATAGTGAGATTTGATTAAAAAAATAACAATAATAATAGGATCGATGACTGAGACACTCAACAGGCATATATATATATATATATATGATGACGATGATTATTTGATTCATTGTCAAATAAAAATTATTTTATTTTTCAATCTCGATCGCAGAGCTCATTAATTACACTCAGCCCGTTTACGTTTGGCGAGACGATCCAAATTCGAGACACAATACGATAAAAGAGATAATCGAGAGGGCAACGTCAAAGGAAGATTGGCCACAGGTACAAAAAAATATGAAAAATAATAAAAATTAATAAATAAAATCGTGTATCATAACGAGAATGTTTGTTTTTTTTTTTTTTTTATCATAAGGTAATGATATTTCCGGAAGGGACTTGCACAAATCGTTCCTGCCTGATTACCTTCAAGTGTGGAGCATTTTATCCTGGTGTTCCTGTACAACCTGTTTGCATACGTTATCCAAATAAATTGGACACCGTAACTTGGACGTGGGAAGGTCCTGGAGCGTAAGAATAATTTTTCATTCTTTTTTTTATTCATTGTTAGATTTTTTTGTTTACGAAAATTTTAATTTAATGATAAATTTCAATAAAATTGCCTCTTTTATTAATGCAATTAAAATGTCAATAAGATTTAATAATAAATTATTAAAAATAAATTAAATAAAATGTAATATTTTGAAAAATAATATTTATTTTGTATAATTGTTAAAAAATTTAATTGTTGCAGACTGAAATTACTCTGGTTGACACTGACTCAGTTAAACAGCAGTTGCGAAATCGAATTTCTGCCAGTTTATAGGCCCAGCGAAGCGGAGAAAACAGATCCAAAATTGTACGCTAATAACGTACGACGTTTGATGGCCGAGTGAGTGATATTTTTTTTTTTTTACAATTTTTGTAATCATTTTGATTCTTTTTTTTTACAATTTTTGTACTCATTCTGTTTTTTTTTTTAAATTTTTTTTAAAGAATTTACTAATTTAGATTTAATTTTTAGGGCTCTGCAAATTCCAGTCTCGGATTATACGTACGACGATTGCAGAATAATCAGCAAAGCTCACACTCTACATTTGCCTCACGCTTCCGGTATCGTTGAGGCTCACAAGCTTCGTTACAAACTCGGGTAAATAATTTTTATTTTTTTTCCTCGAGAAAATTTAAATCAAAAAAATATAAAAAATATTTTTTTCAAAGTCTTTTGAAGGCAAAAACTGAGGAGGAACTTGTACAGAAAAAAATTGCAAAATTCGGCGATGCCGTTGACGTTCACGAATTTGCGAGAATACTCAGGCTCGATTCTAAAGATCCGTCGACTTATCAACTCTTCAGGATTCACGATAGAGTAAGCTGTCAAATGTTAAATTTTAGAAAACAATTAAAAAATTATTTCAATTAATTTTTTTTCTATATTTTTATTATTATTATTTTTTTTTTAGCAAAATTGTGGAAGAGTCGATCTCGAGGAATATATATTCACGGTACAGGCGATCGCGAATGCAGAGACAGAGTTGGATCTCATCGATGTGGCATTCGAGGCAAGTAAAAAATTAAAAAAATTCCTCCAAGCCAAGATACATTTTATAATAAAAAAATTGTTTCTAAATTTATCAAAATTTCTGTCAAATTTTAATTTCTTTACATTAAATTTCATTTTCTCATATTTCAATTTTTTTTTTTTAAATTATCATTTGAATTTTACAATTTTTTTCAGGTCTGCGATTCGAACGGTGCAAAATGCCTGAATGCGAAAGAATTGAGAAAAGCATTGAGGCTCTCGTTACAGCTCGACTCGGAGGAATCAGATAAAATTTTCCTTCAGGCAAATCGAGAAGCTGGTGGAGGAGCTTCGATAAATCTCGGTGAATCTCGATTTACTTTAATTCGATAATAATAATAATTATTATATATATATATCATCGAGGACTAATTTAAAAAAAAATTTAATCACGCAGAGGACGTTTTGGAAGTTTTAAGCTCACGACCAGAATACGCTCATCTCTTCAGTGGCGAGATTGCCAGTGCAAGAAGAAAAAAGACCATTTGAGAGTGTATCTTCAGCTCGTCGGAAATTCCATTGACGCCCAGTAAAAAAAGTCGTGACTCGGACAAGCCTCTTCTCACTGAAATATGTTCCAGTCCAGTGTGAGAGACGGAAAGAAAATTTCTACCATCATCGTGAAACGACGTTTTTTTTTATTTTGTAATGGCCGAATCGAAAAAAAAAAAAAAAAAATCGGAAATTACAAAAACTTCCATACTGGATGTAAAAAAGACGAGCTGTAAATATTCAACACCAGTTGAAATATTCATAAGTTAAAAAAAATATAATAATAATAATGAAGAAAAAAAAAATACGCGTTACTGCCCGAGCTGCGAAATCTTCAATCAAAATTACCATCGAATTTCAACGTTCGAAATTTTATTTTGTTACATTTCGTCTTTCGCAGTTTTCAAAGCAGTTTTTTTCAAGCACACGCGGTTCGTTCTTCCTCCTCGGATGTTTCTCTTTCGTCCTCTATTTTTTTTTTTTTTTTTTTTTCCGGACACCAAAGATTCATCAATCTTGTAAATACTAGCCACAAAGTTTTCTCAGCATCCGAGAGTCAAACTGGGAAAATAATAAATAAAAAAAACGCAAACTAGTAAGTTTTGAAGGCGTAAAAATTAATTGCTGAATTTTATGGGACCTCAAGAGAGGCAAATAAAAAAATGAAAAAAGAAATATATATATATATATATACATAGAATGAAAATTTAGATTGCTCAGGGTGACATTTTTTTTCGTCATTTGCCAATCTCCATTTATCAAGAGTAAATTTTTTAAAATTCACCGATCGATCGAATGACGAAGATGCTACCAAATAACGAAAAAAAATCTCATAAATTCTCTAACCACTGTAGAAAAAGGGGATTTAAAAAAATAAAAAAACACACGCAATAGACACCGCATTTTTAGAATAAATATACTATAAAATTTATTCATCGTTCGGTAACATTTGCATTATATATATATATATGATATATTTAATATTTAATTACTTCGACGTAGAAATAATGGAGAAAAAAAAAAAAATTTCAAGAGAGAGACGAGTTTTGATGGTCGCGTTGAGTTTAAAAAATAAATTTATTTAATTTGATGTATGGAAATCATTTTTCATGTATTTCGTATCGAGAATTAACAAGAAACGAGACTGACAAACGTTTTTTTTTTGCAGAATATTCTCACGAATTTTCACAAATTTTCACTCGTTTCCGGTTGTAAATTCATGATGCGAATACTATAAAGATAATTCATACGATATATATTTATGTAACTGTATATAATAGATCAAATAAAATATTCTTACAAGATGCATTCATTGATTCAGAGATGCTCCCTATCAATTCCTGTCTAAAATATATTTTTTCGTCAAAATATTCTTGGAGCTTGCAGACCTTATTTAGATATATAGTAAATTTTATCGAATAAAAAAAAAGTGTCAAGTGTCATGAAGAAAATTAATATATCTGAGCGTTTAACTCAACAATGACTTGTCCAACGAGATTTTTGCAAAAGATCTTTTCTGCAGATCGTAATGTTCTCTGTAAAAAAGTTTCTATGCATATAATTCCTAAGATTGACCGTTTTCGAGAATATCCGTAGTTAAGCCACTGATGAAATATGTGGAGAGCCAAAAAACTTTGAACGGTGTTTACGTATAATAACCACGTAACGCTTCCACTGGCGGATTATGTGGATAGAATCTTTCTTATAGAATAAAAGATTCTCTACAAAAAAGGTTCCCTACAGTTTTCTCGTTGACGTAGCCGATTCGGAAAAATCAGAGTGTTTTCGTTGTACTTGAGAATTTCACCCTCTACGTTTCGAGTTATTCCCTTAACTGTTGATTTTATGGAAAACGGTCGTGATTAGGAATAATATACACATAAACTTTTTTGTAGGAAAATTCACGCTCTACAAAAAATGTATGTTACAAAAATATCGTCAGGCAAACCCTTATCGAGATAAACGCTATGAACATTTATCTTGTTCATGAAAATCGATGTAACTTTTTTTTTATTGCCCACATTTTTGTAATCAGCGGCTAAAAATCATACAAAGCTGCCGTAGATTTTTGTTTTCAGGGCCCAGAGAAGGTTCGGGGGTTGTAACGACGCGGACCCATAAATCTAACAATGTTTAGGGGTAATTTATTACTGATAGCCGGACGGGACTTCTCTCTCTTTCTCTCAAATTTCAACAACATAAGTACAGATACTCTCGCCAAAAAAAAACTTCATTCTCCAATTTAAGAATATTACAATAAAAATAAGAGAATTGGGAGAATTCTCCGACGATTGAGATCCGCTTCACTCTCCACTGTATTACATATATATATATATATATATAGCACTTTCACAACCCAAATTTTCCGTGGCCCTACACTAAGACACTTTGAAGGAATAATTATTAAAATAAAAAATCGGGACTACCTTACAGGTAAGTTCCTTTTCACATTTTTTTTTGCTTTTGTTCTTTTTTTTCATTGACTGGATACTTCATGCCCAAGAAATGATCGAATACTTGTGGGAACTTTTGGCGACTCAGAGGTGAGTAGAGTCGAAAAAAAAAACGTATAATTGAAATACTGATAAAATTATTAAATTTAGTAATATCTGACATAGACGTGCAAATGAGTCTTGTTCGCTTATTCGAAAGAAAAATGCGCGATTTTTTACGTTTTAATGCTGGAGCGATCACGAGGAATGAAAAAAATATTTTTTAAATAATGGCATGGGACGAGAAAATATTTGTAAAACGATCTTAAGGGATGAGAAATTATTCTTAATTTGGTCGCAGGGAATGAGAAAATATTTTTTTAAATGATCGAGAGGGACCAAGAAATATTTGTTAAAACGATCACAAGGGATGCCAAAAACATTTTGTACAATAATCATAATGAATTTTTCGATTGCTCCTCCTTATTTTTCAAATTTTTCCGTGTTTCTTTTTGGGCCAGTATTTTTTTTTCGCTCCCGACTGCCCGCAGGTCCAAAATATGAGAGTATGCGTTTCATTGTGGCCTTGTGACGTCATATGTTTTTTTTTATCCCAAAAAATGACCTTTTCAGATTTTTACGACCCTTTTGCTCTTTCCTCAATCATTTTCCTACATTTTATTGTTTATCATTTTGTCAAATGACCGCCGAAATTGGGTGGGCAAGAGATTTTGGGCTCAACTACTGTATCACATTCGCACGAGGACGGAGAAAAATTACGGAAAAAATTTGTGACGATAGAGTCGGCTTTTTCGACAGAATTTGATAAGGTGGTGGGCCCAATTTTCGATACGAATTTAAAAATTTTGAGACTTTATAAGAATTTATATTTCTGGTCTCTCTCGCTCATTTTGCTACTCGATAACGCTATGAACAACTCAAAAATTACAGAGTCAGAGGTACAGAGAGGTACAGAGTCAAAAATTGGGCCCACATTATCATCAGACTCTGGAAAGATTCCTCAGCAAATTGAACGCGCCAGCCAGAGCGCCGCGAAGAGCGGTCACCGCACCAAATACTGACCGCGCCCAATGCTGCTTAACTTCGGCGAACGCCACAACCGCGCGGCGACCGCGTACCTATTGCTGTCCGTTCAATTTTTAGGCTAACATTTACCTACATACGAACGAATCGACCCCAATGACCCCGAAAATGGAATATTTTTGAAAATTATCATTCTTTAAGGCGAAATTTCGATTTTTGTCTTTCCTGACGTTTTTTTCATCTTGTTGGACTCGTATTTGCCCTCATAGGAATGAATATACACGTGCGATATTTGAAAATCGGACATTTTTGAAAATTTCCACTTTTTAAGGGGGCCTCGGTTTCTGGCGATATTTCGATATTTCGCTGATTTTTTTCGATGATGGTTCCAACTCAATCTAAAGCATCTAGAGCCTTAATTTTTTAAATAATTCCACGGACGAAAAAATACTCCGAACGATCGCAAGGGACGAAAAAATATTTCTAAAACGATTGCAGGGTTAAAAAAAAGGTCTCAAATTTCTAAAATATTCCACAAATGATCGCAGAAATGAGACAAATATTACTAAAATAATCCCGGGGGAGATTTTTTTTTTTTTCGTTTCAACGATCACATCGACGAATGAAAAAAAAAAAAAATGATTTTCGCCCATTGTGCGTGGTGACTCTTCGGCACGATGGAATTAACGGATCTATTTTTTACGAAAAATACTCGACATGCTTGGCATGCTTGGTGAGCTTGTCTTTTGAATAAAAATTTTCGACATTCTTTGTCGCATATCCTCGACACCCTGGCCAACGTTTGATGTCGCCAATGATAATGACAAGCCAGAACCGCTCGAGGCTGATCTTTCCATTGGTTTTGGGACATCCTGACGGGATTCTGTCTCGCGCAAGAGCGAACGAACGGTTTCCCTCTGTTGTGGCAAAATTTGATTTACAAGATTTTCCAAATGTCTCAGACCCGGTACAAGAACTCCCGTTACGCACTGATTGCTCAGCGGACAATAAACGAGAATTGAATAAGCATCGACGAGTGCATTGGCCAAATCAACTTTACGTGTTTGTTGAAGCGCCGAGGCTGTAATTCCGGTAAGTTGAGTCGCGATAACTGAAAATGAAGAAAAACACAAAAACAATTGCAATCAAATTAAAATTATCATTCCATCGAGAAAAAGAAGAAAAAAATTTGAAACTTTGAGAATTTATTTTGCCATTAGCTGAATTTATCATTTAAAAAAAAATTCTCCCACATTCTTTTTGCCAAATTTAATAAACTAGAATAATTCGAAAAAAATTAAAAAGAAAAAAAAAAAATTCTCACCATCCTCGATGTAATGCTGAGGACAATTTGGCGCAATGGCCGCCAGCGTCATTACGAGGGGAACAGCAAGAGCTGCAGGAACACCCTGAGCTTCTCTCGCGATAGTCTCGAGAGTCAGTCGTCCTTTATCTTTGGCCTCTTTTGCTCCACACTCGGTCACGAGAAGTCCAAGTGCCGGAATAGCAGCAGCCCTAACAGTCAAATCGGAGTCACTAGCGAGTGTAACGATTGCCGGTGCAATTCTCGCGGTTGCCAATTTTTCCGTAACACCAGAAATTGCACAACCAAATAATTCAGCAGTTGAGCATCTCACGGAGGATCTTTGATGAACGACACCATCCCAGAGTGCTCCTAAAATATGTTCAGCAGCTTGGCCTTCTTTGCAAAGTCTCCGAACTGACAAACGTAAACAAGAAATATTTGCTCCACTTATTGACAAAAGAATGACAAATTGTTTAAGAATTTTTGCCAATTCTGTGAGATCAAGAGTCGATAAAATTGTTAAATAAGCGGGTATAATTGCTAAATTATTTATCGGCTGTTCCGAATTAAGTGTCATTAAATTTTTCTCTAATTCGCTGACTTCGTTGTCGAAAATTTTTCGTATCCTCGAATTAGCGACGTATTGGCCAAATCCAACACAGAGCGATTCAACGTATGACAAAAGTGCCTTTAAAATCATTTCCTGAGCGAGATCGAGGCAACGAAAAATATCAACGATATCTGGTACTAATTTTTTTCTCAACCATATTATTTCCGGCCATTCATCATTCTCCCAAGAATTTTCGAAAAATTTATTCAACAATCCAGCCATGACGGATGAATCTTCGGTGAAAATTTCAGGATTGCCAATTCCTGGTTGACAAATTGCCATAAAATCTTTTGGCCATTGAGGAGAAGTTTCTTGAGTTTCGAGAGATTCGACAATTGTATTTTCAACAACTGAAACGACCACGTGAGGCAAAAGTCCTTGAAGAACACGAACGTGAGCGACGATTCTCTCATTTTCACGATGATCCTTGCTAGGTGAATGATTCATCGTTGATTTAAGGAGATTCTTTATTTTCAGTGTTATTCGAGGAATCAAATGCGATTGGAAACGTTTCAATGATAATGCCCATTGAGCAAGAATTGGTACGAGTATCGAGGATGCTGCCTCGACGACTTCTGGCGATGGATCATCGAGCCCTGTCAATGTTAATTCCTCACACTGAAAATATTTGTCCGGATCGTCCATGAGAGCAATGAGCAATCCAAGACTCTTAACGACAGTTGACCGTACACAGGATTCACGATCATCGAGCAACATTTGTTGTAGCATCGGCAACATTAGAGAATTTCTGAGAGCGCTCGATGTGTAAGGCGCGAGTACGAGACAACATTCAGCTGCTAATAATCGTTTTTCCAAATTTTTGTGCTGACTCTGTTCCCAACATAGGCCCAAAATTTCTTCAAAATCTAACGAATTTTCATTCAATTTTGCCATTGAGATCAAACCAGCGAGTATCATTGAGCGTTCAACGTCGTTTGGTCGTTTTTTCAAATTGAATAAAATTTTTAATAATTTTTCGCGCTCGCTCGATTCGGGCTGGAGATTAATCGTACTGATTATTAATGGAACGAGTTCTTCGCGTTTGTTCAGAATTACATTTGGGACTATTTTTGGCAATGAACGTGCAAGAATTGCAGGAAGATTTTCGCGGGTTGGCAAAATTTTTAGAGAATCTTCGATTGATTTTGTCGCTGGTCCGAAAATAAAAGAATTGCGCAAAATTTGACGTTTAAATTCAGTTGGAAGATGGCGCGAGGCTGAATTTGAAGTGTCGGTGACGTCGAGATGGGGTAATTGAAGACGCGTCCAATCTTTGTCACCTGGATCTGTGTCGATTAGACTCACAACGACCGAGACACTGTCATCTTCCTCCATTTCTTGGCTCACATTGAAAACTTCGCGTGATGGCGTGTCGAGAAGCTCAAATTTGTCTGGTGTCGTAGAATTTGAAATTGGAATCTGCAAAGCATCTTCGGGGCTTTGGACGTTGACCGGAAGTGCAACTGTGGTTGTCGCTGCTGCGAGAAGCAATTGAAGCTCGGATTTTTCACTCTCGAGGCAAATTTTTTGGGCTCTCAAACGATCGATCTCCAAATGCTGAAAATTGGGGAAGAAATTTTTTTTTCGACACGCCGAAAATAACTTTTAGATTTAAATTTATGAATTATGTCAATATTGTAAGTGGCAAAAAAATTTATGTTAAAAATATAATTGTTATGTGTATTAAATTTGTAAGGCAAACGTGGATAATAATGCCAGGGATGGGAATTATGTGCGGGATAAACATATTTGAAAAATTCTATATCTCGGATATTTTTTAGAGAGTATTGAAAAAAAATCCGGGTAAATATATATCTTGGCTATGTTGAAAATATATTTCGGATATACAAACGCTAAAAAGTTTTATTAAATTAAATTAGGATATATATGAGACATATCAGAGCAAATATTATATATCTCAGATATATTAAAGAATTTTTGAAATAAAATTTTCATAAATAAATTACAAGACAATTCTACATCTAGAATATATATTAAGATAATTTTTTTTTTTATCAGATTATGAAGTAAATTTTGCGTTTTATGGACTTACCAATCGATCGATCTCTTCTTTGCTCTGAACGCTCGGAATATCCTCAAAATCGGTCTGTACAGCAATATTTGATGATGGAGGTTTGTCATAACCGTTGCTGCGTGAAAATTCACGATAAACGTGAATCAAATCGGGTGGTTTTGGTATATTCAGTCCAACATCCTCCCAATCTTCAAAATCCTGATCCTCGTTCTCATCGCTGAATGTTATCGACGTTAATTTGTACGAATGGGCCAAAAGATATTCATAAACGAGAAAATTAAGAGCTCTCTGCTCGTGAGGCTTTATTGGGGACTCGCCTGACGAGCTTCGGTCCGAATTTTTGTCAGGAATAGAACTCTCCGATTCTGAAAAACAAAAGAAAACAATAAAACATCAATAAAATTATCAGAATGTTGAATAATTTTTAGGTGGAAAAAAAATCTTTTCATTCTTTTGCGAAATTGCGATAAAATAATAAATAAGCAGAAAAAAAAAACGAACCGGTTACCACTGTGAGATTTGCCCTCAGAGCTGATATGTTTTCTCTCGCTTTGCGCAACTCAAATTCGAGAACGGCAACTCTCTCGTCCATTCCTCCACCATCCTCTGAGTATCTCGTCATGTCGAGAGAATCCAGAGTTGCTTGACTAGAAGATCTGGCTGAATTTTTTTTTTTGATCGTTGAATTTTACGATATTAATTGAAAATCGATCAATTTTAGTGTAAAGTCGTCTCGGTCGGTAAAGTAACCCAATAAAAACTATTTTTTTTTCATTTGTTCGTTGAGATATCGGGGAAAAAGACAAATTTTACGTGTAAGACTCAAATTTCAATTTTTAAGACTGAAAATTGCTAGGATTAGAAACAAAAAAGTAACAATCAGCTGATTATAGATGTTAAAAAAAATTCCGACGAGCTGATAAGAAAAATATTACAGGAATATTTTTAAGCCTCGTAAACACCAAAATTTCCTTCTTAATGCACTTGATTTTACTTTTAAGCAATTTTTTTCTCCAAAAAATAGCAAATTTAGCAATAATCTCTAACCGAAAATTCTGTATTTTGTTTGCAGTTTCCGACTTTTGCCACCAGGATCATGGCGATCGTTCATAAAAATTTCTCAAGTTTCATAAGAAAATTAAATTTCATGCAATTGTTGAACTAAAAAAAGATTTTAGAAGAAAATTTGTTAATAAAAATTCTCACGTATCGTGGTGTAAGGCTCGGGTTTCATATTTTGAGACTCAAAATTGCCAGGATTGGCAAAATAGTCTCTCAAAACCGGAAGTTCCTTGCCAGCTTCTGACAACTCAGCATGAAGCTCGAGAGCAGTCAGTAATAATTTTTCACCCAGCAATTTGCCAGCAATTTCCTCGTAAGAGACCGATCTGGTGGATTCTCCATCGCCTGGAATTAATTCGTCAACTCGTAACAACGTTTTGTTCACTTTTTAGTTTTTTTTTTCCATTAATTTATCACGAAAATTGGATCGAATTAGTTTTTTTATTCATGACAAGTCTTTTTTTCAGGGTTAAGAATTTCAAGGTTAATTGGATTTTAAAAGAAAAGCAATTAATTCGTGATTACCGTTATCTCTCGTGATGTTTGATAACGGTTCTCTAACCTCCTGCGGAAAAGTGGCCATCGCACGTTGCTGCTTTTTTTTAATCTCCTACTCCGAAAATTGATAAAACGTAATTTTCATGATAAGAACTACTTTGACGCGTCAGGGCCAGATATCGATCTTTTTATTCACTCGTGAATTTAATTTTTTGGCATCACGAACGTGTTTCTCACTACGAAGAAATTGCTCAATTCATATATTGAAAGTTTCGACATCTGTTGATGATAACAAACGTCGTGCCTCACACACGACCCACACGAAACTCACACACACGTGCGCGCGCGCGTAAAGCACGTCCTTCGAGTTGACTGCAACGAGAAGTTGGCAGCTTTTTGAAATTACCACCTCCCGCGCTACGCTTTGGTTTAGTTTTACTTCATATCCGCCAGAGGTCACTACTGCTGTACCAGAAATTTACCAGCTGCTCATGAAATAACGTTTACATTGCCGACAAGTCTTTAATTCAAAATTTGAATATTCCAATTAAAGCTCGTTTTTTTTTACTTCCAAGTTCCCATTGATCAGTTTGATGTGACATTATAATATTCCCGACGAGTTTTCCATTTCGTTACACTGCAATTTTTACTTCCACAGAGCTCGATGACGTCACAACTGTTCGATATTTTCGAATTTTCCCGCCCTTTTTCCAATTTCAATCCGCACTAAGGACAAATCTTGAATAAAATATAAATAAACACTCATTAAAGAATGAAAACATAATATATATATATATATATATATATATTTATATACATTAATTTGTGTCATGAATATAAGTTATTACATTATTTTACTGTATATTATTCATGTACAATATGCATATTATACATACAATATATTATGTACTAGAAAATATCTTTAGTCAATTATCTATATAACAATGAACATTTTGAGCAGCACATTTGTATAATAGCAAAGAGCGGTAATAGTTCGTTCTATAAATACGTGTACGAACAAAAGTTTCAAATCCAAGAAAAAAAAAAAAAAAAAACCTCTATCCGAAAAATTTGTATAACGCGTTTATGAAATTGCGGAATAAATTGTACAGAGTTTCGAATCTTCTTTGGCAGATTAAACTCGTAATTGTACGAACTGACAGGTTAAAATGGTAGCAAAAAAAATATTGAAACGATTATTTCGAAAAAAAAAAAAAAAAAAAAAAATGATAGAGAATTGAAGTTAAATATGAGATGGAAAAATTAATCATTTTTATCGTTAGTTGAGAAGACGTGGAAAAAGTGGAAAAATAATTACATTGATAAAGTTAAGCCCTCCTGAATCAAATTTTGGAGAATTTTTTGCAAGGTTTGATTAGGAATTCGTTATAAAGACAAGACGCGGTCAACGCTATTTCGCCTGAGTTTATCGCTGAATATACGATTAATGAGGGGGGGGGGGGAGAAGGGCTAAACTTGATATATATATGTATATATATATATATGTTGCTATATAACTACCGGTTATTTTATTTACAATTGGGATGATTAGCTAAACGATAAGTAATATCAATATAAATCAGGTAATGAATAAATCGTTAAAATATCATCGAGCGATTAGTCCTTGACCTCGCAGGTTTTTTCTTTTCTTTCGTGCCATCTCGATATCTATGATTTCGATTTTTATGATTCAATGAAAAAAATTGAAACGATTGAACGGAAGTTTCGTTGCATTGGATTGAATTAGTTTGACAATTTTTTTTTTTCTTTCCAATCAGCTAAATATTTTATTATACGTTCGCTCACTCAGGAAAATTTCAATAATCGCATGAATTATTTTTTCTGATGAAATAGTACCAACTTTGTACAATAAAATAATTGCACAAGTTTTTATTTTTGTTACTTTGAATTTTCCAATGTTGTTGAATAAATTTATCGTTTATTCAACATTTTTATATAAAAAAAAGTTGGTATTTTTTAATAGCTGATAAAATGGCGAATAAAGAAAAACTATACATTTTTAATAATCACTCGATAAGTTAATTTTACTACAAATTTATCGTTGATTCGACTATTTTATAGTGAAATAATAAAAAATTTCAACTATATTCACTATAAAAATATTATAATTATTATAATGAAATTAATCGTGAAATGTTGACACTTTGCAAGATTAGCTTGAATTTGTTAAATAATTTTTATAAATTTACATTTTACTCAATTATTTTATAATAAAAAAATGTTACTTTTTCATTATAAAATTATTGCATAAACTATACATTTCTGATTGATAGAAATATTTTACAGCGGAAAAGTTTCAACTCGTTGTTTACAAAATAAATTGTAAAAAAATTTAATTTAAATTGTTTTTGAATATTTTGAATATTTTTTTTAAATAGTTGTAACAAAATTATAACTTATTCAACAATTTTATAGTGAAAATCGTGCAATTTTTTAATACAAAATTTTTATACTTTATTCAACTATTTTATAGTGCAAAAGTTTCAACTTTATCCCAGAAATGTTTAGTTTATTCAACGATTTTATATTCAATAACAAGCATCAATTTTTTCCTGTAAAATAGTTGTCTAAAATATAAATTTCTTCTTGTCCCTTAATGTTTAATTGTACCAGAAATTTTTCCGCATACGATAATCGATTTAATTGATTTTATTAAATTACTTTGTCTCAGTTTGTGATAAGACAGAGGGTGCATGCTATACAGGCACTTGTTTGTCAAACGATGTTAACGAATATCATCGAGCACAAAATATTCGTACCGTTTAGCATTATTATTATTATTTTTTTTATTCTTTTTAGCACCTCGATTATCATTTCAAAACTTTTTGCTCATCAAACCCTGGCAATAATATTCGTACGTGGGAATCCGGCACCTTATAATTAATTCGAATCATTCGATTTCATTTTGTCGTTTCATTCGCGCGAAACGTCCGAGGTAGGCGAAACTTTTGGCTTTGCACGATAAAATCGACGAATAAGTTTTTGTTTGTTTTTTTTTCTTTCTTTCCATACTCGTGTGCTTTTTTGCTTTTTATAACGTCGTTGGAGCACATGCACACGTCTCCTCGTTCGTTAATTCTACAAAAATACCCGCTTTATCGCCCCCAATATATATATATATATATATATATATATATTTTGTTTTTTTTTTCATCTCGCTGTACACAATAAATTCGATCATTTTTTCATTGTCTGTCGGTTTTGGATTATTTTTTTCTTATAATTGAAAGCTTTTTTCTCTTCGAGAAAATAATTTCAAGCATCGGCATGATTTAACTACAATGCACCGTTATTTTTTTTTTTTTTACGACAGACTTTTGACATTCATCAAAAATCTCGTTTGCTCATTTCATTCATTCTTTCGCGGTATATTATTATTATTATTATTATTATTTTAAACAATTATTTTCTCACGCATTCGAGGCAAACTTTTACACTTTTCATACGATTATTCATCGAATATCTCGAGTATTCGAGACGAATTTTATTCGCGAAAAAGTTCCATCACGCTTCGTTATTTCCGGCGGAATTTTATTTTTCTTTCGTCATGCTGATCCTTTTTTTTTTCATCTTCATACTCGAGGAGGCTCTGAGGGTTTCTCAAGTTGGTCGGGATTTTTTTTTAAATTCTCTTCTTGTCTCTGATGCTATTTCATGCGATTTATTACCAAATCACTAACGACAACGAGTCCCTTTTGGTATGGACTGTCAGCCAATGACTGAGCAAGTCGAATCGCCTCGGCGCAATGCTTTTTCGCGAGAAATCGCGTCTGTTCGAGTCCCTGGGACTCGTGCACAAGCTCGTATGCCTTTTCAACGTCACCGGGTTCCTGGAAGCGACGCATTATCATCGGATTCAATTCTGGATACTGAAAATAAATGAGGATAAAAATTTAATACAAAATTCGGATAACATTCACTCAAATGAGATATAATGTACGATTTTTAATTTCCCAAAATTCATTGAAATTCATTCAGAACAAAAAAATCATCTATACGATATAATAATTATTTTTTTTTTCATTTTTTTTCCGTATAAATTTTAAAAAAATTGACAATTAATTGAAAATATGAAAATAATGATCGATTTTTTCGCCAAATTACCCGTTCACAAGCGAATAAGACCGGTGCAGTTGCAAGACCAAGTTTAAGATCAGCAGCTGCTGGTTTTCCCATTGCCGACGAGGTCGAGACAAAATCAAGAAGATCATCGACAAGCTGAAACGCAAGGCCGATATTTCTGCCATATTGAAAGGCTACTTCGGCAAGACGTTCGTCAGGGCCGCTCAGCATCGCCACCTGTTGATTCGAGAAGAAACAAAAAAAAAATAAGGATTTTTTCCATTATAATAAAAAATATTTTTAGTTTTATTTAGAATGAAAAAAAAAAACAAAAAAAATAAATAAATTGAAACAAAAAAATACTCACAGCTTTTGCTGAATTTGCTATTAAACTCGCAGTCTTTCTGTAAGTTTTCGTGAGGTAATGAGCGAATCTCTCATTCTCCGTTTCTTTGGCGCCCAATTGCATAAACTCACCCTGTACCAAATCCGTGATGACCTGATGGGGGAAAAAAAATGATTGATTCGTAAATTTATTCAGTAGAAAATAAAAGTCCTTTGGTGGAGGGGACAATAAATTACTAGAAAATCACGAGCATAGATATTTAAAAAAAATCGAATAATCGTTTTTTTTTTCCATTTTTTCATGAAAAAATAAAAAATTCGTTGCTTATAGAAAATCTCCTGGATGAAAGGGATTAAAGTACTAATTTTCGTGAGCGTTTTTTATCTCGAAAAAAAAAATAATTAGTACAAATTTTTATTCATAAATTATTGGGTCAATCGGATATATAAATTGATCAAATCGGGGTCAAATATTTTTTCTTCATATTTTACGTGAAAAATTGAAAATTCTTCCCAAGGAAAAACATTAAAGTGCTAATTTTTATCAACATTTAGTGATTTCAAAAAATTATGATAATAAATTGATTTTTTTTTATTGATCAATTAGAATTTTTAGGTCAATCGGATTTATACATAAATTGAACAAATCCGGGTCAAATATTTTTGTCCCCCCCTTTTTTTTTTCCTCGCAACCGACAAATCGAATCCCATACACAACGTTTACCTGCAGTCACTCAACTCCCGCAATTATATTTCGCAATATTTGTCTCGATGATAAATCGTTGCCATTCTCTCGAATTCCCCGGTTCGTTCATACAAACCATTACGTATTTTATTTATCCTTCACCCCCCCCCCCCCCCCCCCCCCTCTTCCCGGCCCTATAGCTACACGCAACTGTACAGATAGTGAGAGTAATTATCGTTTTTATGAAACTGATCGAATGTTTTTATATCGAGGTCGATAATATTATTATATATATATATATATATGAGCACCCTCAGTTGCAAAATTGAACATCGCTTGTTGATATTTTAAATAATTTTTTTAAACATTGAATTTTTTTTTTTTTTTCGTATTTTATTCATCTGCCTCCCCCCTCGCCCCTAAATGCAAGTGTACGCATAGTGAGAGTAATTATCGTTTTTATGAAACTGATCGAATGTTTTTATATCGAGGTCAATAATATTATTATATATATATGAGGACCCTCAGTTGCAAAATTGACCATCGCTTGTTGAATGAGCTCAGAACAAATGACTTTTTTTTAATTTTATATAATTTTTTCACACAATGGAAATATTTTTGTTTATATTATTTATCCGCTACCCCCCTTCTCGCTCTATACATATATATACACGCACTGTACGGATCATGAGAGTAATTATCGTTTTTATATGAGACTGATCGAATCCTTTCATATGAAGGTAAATTGTTGCAAAATTGAGCATCGCTTCTTGAATGAGCTCAGAACAAATGAATTTTTTTTAAATATTTTAAATAATTTTTTCACACAATAGCAATATTTTTTGCGTATTTTAATTATCTGACCCCCACCCTCCGCCCCTATATATATATACATATATACATGCAACTGTAGGCATAGTGAGAGTAATTATAGTTTTTATTAGACTGATCGAGCGCTTTTATATCGAGGTCAGTAATATTACATGAGCGCCGTCAGTTGCAAAAGTTGACTTGTTCGCTTGTTGAATGAGCTCAGAATAAATAGCAATTTTTTTTTTTTTTAATATTTTAAATAATTTTTTCAGACAATAAAAATATTTTTTGCAAGGATAATTAAATTTATTAACGGAATAAAAAATATATTATTCTTCTTATAATATTATTGAATTATTAATATTTTTTTTTTTTCGATCCACTTTTGCAACATTTTTGGCGGGTTTAATATGACGATAGATACGAATGAGTTTACCTGACTGAGAACGAGGGTGACGTCGTCATTCTTGAGTCGAGCTATCATCATCGAAGCTACCGCGAGGATGAAGTCGCCAGTCATGGCAACCTGAAAATAATAAAATATAAATTGTTAAAAAAAAAAAAAACAAATGTTTCAAGTTGCAAAATTTTCGCAAATTTATTTTCAGTGAGATTTTTTTTATTTTTAAGTTATTAATTCGGGACTGACAAATTCGCCCAAGTTATATTCGTCCCTCGATACGGAGGCAAATAATTAATTTAAGGGAAGTTTAATGACTGAAAGTTTGACGGAGTATTTTTTTTTATTTTTTTTCGTAATAATTCTCACGTGATTGCAAAAGTAAATAAATTCGGCCATGAGAGAGGAAAGAATTTAATTTTTCTAGATCGTCAGTTAGCTCGTGCAGCGAGCTCGGTTATTAACTTCATTGACCATTAAAGAAGCGAGCCAACACACGCCTCAAGACTGTGATTCAAGTTTCCTTTCACCGAAGATCCTTCAATTTTGCTGCAAAGGCGAGATTTATCTCGGTTACTCGTGTCACAAAATGAGAAAAAAAAAAATATGTATATACATTTTTATTTTTTTTTAACGAGGAATTGAACTAAAGGGGGTTTGGTCTCTTCCTGATTGTCAATTAATTTCATCGCATTATCCTTGGATATGTCAAATCTGATTTAATTCGGCGGTTTCGGAGATGCTAATTTTCACTAAAAATTATTCGAAATTCTTCTTTCGTGTTCGTATGCGGAATATTTTGGTTCGAGGGATTTTTGTGGCAGTTTAGCATTTCCTGGCAGAAAAAATATTCGAGGCAACGTTCGATGAATTTAATTGGTCATAAATAAAACTATTGTTTTTTTTTTCACTTTAAGGATTTAAAAAAAATCATTTACTTGTTTTTTTTTGGACGATTTTATTTGAAATTATAATTTTCTTCTGGCATGCGGAATATTTTTGTTCGAGGATTTTGTGGTGAGTATTTTTTTTTTTTTTCAAAGAGGGATTGAGCTAAAGGGGGTTTGGTCTCTTCCTCATCGTCAATTAATTTCATCGCATTATCCTTGGATATGTCAAATCTGATTTAATTCGGGAGTTTCCGAGATGCTAATTTTCACTACAAATAACTCGAAATTCTTCTTTCGTGTTCGTATGCGGAATATTTTGGTTCGAGGGTTATTTGTGGCCGTTTAGCATTTCCTGGCAAGAAAAATATTCGAGGCAACGTTTGATGACTTTAATTGGTCATAAATAAAACTATTGTTTTTTTTCACTTTAAGGATTTAAAAAAAATCATTTACTTGTTTTTTTTTTTGGACGATTTTATTTGAAATTATAATTTTCTTCTGGCATGCGGAATATTTTTGTTCGAGGATTTTGTAGTGATTATTTTATTTTATTTTTTCTTATTTTCGTTGAGTCATAAAACTTCCATGGATAAAAAATCGCATTGACATATTTTATTCCGTAAACGTGAGAACGTTCAGCAAGAGGGAAGAGATGAGAATATAAAAGATGGCAAACGCTCAATACTTGACATTGGCAAACAAATTAAACAATTTTAAGAATTTCATTGAAAGTTATCATTCTTTTTCACACGAAGAATATTTTATTTTAAGAATTCTGTTACGAGTTGAAATTTATCTTCAATTCGACCCTGATACAAACCTGATTCATTTTTGGGAGTTCAACAATGCAAAGTTTTGCCAAAAATTCATTCGAAATTCGATTTCCGTTTGATTATACGAAATGACTCGAGAGAAGGCTGTTTCGACCCATCCTCATGGGCGATATAAGGAGAAAAAATTATTTTAATCTCAAAATTAAAAATTTCATTCTATCAATCATTTAATTCTTCTTTCATTATTTAATTCTTAAAAATTTCATTCTATCTATAAGATAATGGCATTTCTAATACTCATTCTCGTAAAACGTTGTGGTGAAAAATAAAATAAAAAAATCACCATGAGAATCATGGGAGAAAAGTGAGAGATAGCAGAATGTTGGAACGTCTTCGCTATGTAAATTTTATGCAAATCATCAATGGGGTATATCTTCGTGCCAAGATTGTCAGAGGTATTATAACATCGCTGACAATGCCTCGTAAATTAAAGTTTCTTTGCCACAAATTCGATTATCGATTCCGCGGTCGATTCGCCGTCATATTTTTCTTTTCTCAACTATAAAAAATCACCGCGAACTCAACTTTTTCTTTCTTTTTTTTTTTTTTTTTTCCATTCATCGCACATTAAAATTCAATGTACTCGTATAGAAAAACTTTCATAATATTCTAAACTCTCGAGTGAAGTAAAAAATAAAAATAAAATAAAATACGAAATAGCAATATTTCTCCATTTTATATTCCTCGTTTATAAATATTCGTAATACAATAAAGTCTTAATATATTCATTGAAATTCACCGTTACCAAAATCGGTTACGTTAATGTCCACTGGACACGCGCAGCACGTAACTTTTCTCGAATAAACAAAAAATAAACAAAAATGAAAGAATGCACGCAGTCCAGCTCTCATTTTTATGGTACAAATGGGTTAAATTTTGCGATTGCATAAAATAAAAAAAAAATTATGCGATTAGGCAGCGAAAAAAAATTATTATCCTAAAAAAATATGAAATCAAATTTACTCTTTTTTGTTTTTTATTTTCGACGGGATTCGTAACGGTACTTTCCACTCAAGTTTTAAATAACTTATCCAATCTTTCCGCCGACGTTGATCGATTAACAAGATTTTCGTATCGCGTAAATATTTAAAATATTCAAGGCCTGCATAATTATTTTTCCCCTTTTTTTCGCTTATTTTTTATCACTATCGAATTTCTGGGATTGCATAAAATGAAATTTTGTGTGATCGGGTATGGGAAAAAAAATTCTCATCCCCGAAAAATATTAAATTAAAATTTATTTTTAATCATTTTCGTCTTAAAAAAAAATCTATTTTCGAACCGAGCTCATATTTTTTATGGAACTGGTAACTGGTTCTTTTTTTCTAGTCAGGTTTAAAAATTACTTATTCAAACTTTAAGATTACTGATGCTCATCGATTAACCAGTTTTTCGTGTCGCGTAATTATTTCGAATATTCAGGGCCTGTATAATTTTATTCCTCTTATTTTTATCACTATAAAAATTCGGAGATTGCATAAAAATAAATTTTGTGTAATTATCCAGCGAAAAAAAAATTCTCATACCCGAAAAATATTTAATTAAAATTCCTTTTTAATCATTTTCATTTTTTTTTTCTAAATTTTCTAATTAAATTCTATTTTTGATGCAACTCTTAATGGTATTTTCTAGTCAGGTTTAAAAATTGCTTATTCAAACTTTCGGATCACTGATTTTCATCGAGTAAAAAGTTTTCGGGCGTTGCGCAAATATTTCGAATATTTAGTGCCAGTATAATTTATTTTCGCTCCTTTTTTTGTTTTCTTAATTTTTTTTTAAATAAAAAAAAAAAACAAAAAATCATTATAGATGGTTCGTTGTGATGTTACGTCGATTGGGATTGCACTTTCTCGCAACACGAGAAGTTTGGATAATCTCATAAATAACGATTATCGATGTTGTTGTCCTTGTCATGGATGCTTTAAGAGGTCCCCCTTCCCCTACCTCTACCCCTCCTCTCCTCCCCCCCGCGCCACTCTACGATCAACGCTAAGTATTATACTTGGGCAATAGAGCTCACCCGTTTAGCGTCTCGTTAATTCCCCCTCCCCCTCTCCAACCGTCGCCGCCCCTCGTAGTTGCGAAATTTATTAGACTCTACGTTTTACAATCCGCATGATCGTTAAACAGAGTTAAACTTTATGTTTAATGCAACGAAAGAAAAAAAAAAAAAAAAAAACCAAAAAAATTACCACGCTATTTTTAAATGTCCAGAAACGTCATTATTGGAATAAAGTATTGAAATTAACAATTATATATTGTTTGAAAATATTACGAAATATATTTTTGATTAGGGCTTTTTAGCCCTTACCCAGTGTGTAAAAATAAAAAATCTTGGATGTTACGCACATTATTTATCATCACATTAATATGCCGAGAGGTCGATCGTATAGCAATAGTTGGAAAAAAAAAAATCAATTTCTAAATATCGATCGAAGTGAAATAATCGTAAAATTTTAAAAAAATATTTTTTCCATAAATCTTTCATCGAGAGAAAATTACGTTTATTCCCACATTATAGCGTATAAAATCCTCAAAAAAAAAAAAAGCATATATCTATAATTTATCACAAATATCGATCATTTAATTAATATTTATTACCCAGAATATCCCATAAAAAACAAACATTCCAAAGCTTTAATTTACTACAAAAATCGTTCAATGGACTAATGACCGAAAAAAAAAAAAAAAGAAAAAGTTACTTCAGACCTGAAAGATTATTTAAAAAAATTATAAATTTTCCATTAATTCTTTACGTCAACCACATCGATGCCCAATTACCAAACGATCGTCCATCATACTCATAAAAAAAAAAGCAAAAAACAATCAAAAAGATTCATTACCGAGAATCCCATAAAGAAAAAAGTCAACAGTCCAAAGATTTAATTTACGTTCGTTTCTTCTCGTGAAAAATACTTGAACGAAAATGACAATTGTTTAACGATTATTCTTCGTGGTTGTTCCTTCTCCTCTGTGGCAAAACGTGAGCGTAGAAAACAATTTTCTCGTCACGACTCGAAGCCCATAGGCCATTTTCATAGCGAGAATAAGTGCGTATGGGTGTACGTAAAAAAAAAAAAAAAACGAACGTCTCGCAACTTGGAGACACATCGAAGAGCTCGCAAGAGTGTCGCAAGTTGGTCATCACGTCGTGTTGGGTCATTCTGATGATACGATCGGGAAAGTCGACTCTGGAATCTTCAGAGATTCCTCTTTTTGTTCTCTCTCTCTCTCGCTGTCTCTCTCTCTCTTTTTCTCTCTCCCTCTCTCTCTCTCTCTCTCTCTCTCTCTCTCTCTCTCTCTCGTTCTTTTAACGCATGACTCAATTTTTTTGTGTGTTATGTGTGTCATTTATTAGTACATTGAGGATCGATGACTATCAAGCTCTACTCTGTACTTGACCTAGCACGAGCGAAGAAAACGCGTTTGCAGCAGCCACTTTGACCACTCCTGTGTGTTGATGCTTGTAACGTAACTACATATATAAATATAGATATACAAATGTGTTTATGGTTTCTCTGGTGACCATCAATTCACCTGTGAAATTGCGTAATATTTTCTGGCTTATACGTGACTGAGGGAACGTAGAAGTTTCATATTAGACATCTCGTACTATACAAACTCATGTATACATATACATCCGAACCGATATATCCGATATATGTATATATAAATTCTGTCTTTGCATATTACGATGCGATTTTTTAACAGCTCACAAAATCTTCGTCACAACATACATATATATATTTTTTGGAGAATTTTTTTGAGAAAGGATTTGAGAGTGAATTTTGAGTTTGGGAGAAAAAAGGTGATGACTTTAGAGATAAATTGTTCAATGAATGGTTTGAGCAGTAAAATTATTCAGGAGAACAATGAATGGTCCAATGTAAGATTTTCAAATGAATTCGATTAATTCAGGGCCAATGTAAAAAATAGCTCCGAGGGGAAATTGAACTCGTTTGCATTGCAAAATAAAGAAAGTAGAAGTTTGGCACAAACTTTGGCCCGAAGCGTTTATAAATTTGTGTGTGTTTGTGTTTGGAGAAGCCAAAAAATGATTTCATATATAAACCAACGTAATTTTAGTTTCCTTTGCTTCCGGATCCGAGCAATGAAAGCGTCACGAAGTTCGTATATAGGTGCGTTTGGCTCGACCGGCTTGAATCACATTAGCCTCCTTACTATCGCATTCCGGTCGAGCGAGAGAGTTCGAGGTACATACATAAATACATACATATATATATATACACACATATATATATGTACCACGCAGGTTCGATTTGAGTTTCATCGACTACCGATCGGTCCAAAAAGTGATCGGTAATCGATGAAAATCCAACACATGTGTGGGTATATATATATATGTACAGTAACAAATACACGCAATGGGACTGTCCACGCAGGTTCGATTTGAGTTTCATCGGCTACCGATCGGTCCAAAAAGTGATCGGCAATCGATCAAAAATTCAATCGCGTATTTAAAGCCAAAAGGGCGTACTTTTCGGTCTTATACACTGATAAAACACCCATATGGTTTTTTTGTACCACGATATATAAAGTTTTCAATCCATTTATATTCCTCGGTCCTAATTTTATTTTTTTTTCAATTATTTGTGGTCGAAAAAAAAAATTGAATAATGGAGGAAAAAATGAAGGTCAAGTTCCGGCAAATTTGGGATGCAAATTTTTCATAAAAATCATTCTCGAATAGGGGTTGGTAAAAAAAAAATACACAAAAAAAAATGGAAAAAAAAATGCCAAAGGGCGTGGGGGAGTCACGGATCTGTTAATTCGACCTGAAATGCCCCATATATAAATAATATACGTGGAGAACCTGCAACAACCAGATTGCCTTCCTGACTCTTTTTCTCGTAAGATTGTAACGAGATCGACACGGAAGAGGAAACTCTTATTGATCGAACAACGAGAATCTCCATTAAAAAACTAACTTCTCCATATTAAAACTTATCCAAGTGTTTAATGGCTATAAATGAAAAGGGTCAAAATGGTAAATCGACTGGATATTCGTTAATTTTGGAAAAAAAAAATCAGTCAGATTATCCATTTTTGTAGGCCATTAAACTCTTGGGAGTAAAATTTTAATTGGAAAATTAAAATTAGACGTGATTTTTTTTAATTTTTTTTAAGAAAGAATTTTTCAGAGATAATTCTCGATTTTTTTTTTTGTAATGGATTTTGGAAATTTTGAAAAGAATTCAAGAACATACCTTTTTCTGACTCCAGAGCATATTTACGGAGGGTTTACCCCGTCTAAAGTCTGACTGATCTATAACGTCGTCGTGTATTAGGGACGCACTGTGAATCATCTCGGAGATCATCGCCACCTGACGTTGCGAAACCAAGAGATCGCTGATGTGGAAAAAAGAGAAAATATAATTACGAGTTGGAACGATGAAAAAAAAAAAAAAATTCAATGAAAAGAAAAATATTTTTAAATAAAATAAAATAAAATAAAAACAAAAAATTCACATAATCTTTTTAATTATTTCCTACTATCAACCATCTCGCTTAATGCCACTCGGCTCTCTGTGACCGATTTAATATATTTGACCAAGAGACTGTGCAACTTTTCACCCAAGATGATTTACGACAAATTTTCGCAATAATCATCGCCATGGCTGGAATCTCTCAAGGAGCACATAATTTTTTTACGTCCCAAACAATTGACCGATAATTAAATAACATTTTCGTATTTTGTATACTCGCAATAAAAAAAATTAATAACATTTTTTAAATAAAAATACGGTATGAATTTTAATCTTTTCAATCACATCGTTATACTTTGCTCGAGAATTATGACGAATTATTATTTTTTGAGGCTTTAAACTGAAATTGTTAAAAATTTGTATTTAATGATAAGACGAAAATAATTTTTTTCGAGACTCAAAATATGAAATTTTATTTAGGAAAAAAAAAAATTTGCTTTTTTTTTTTATCTCTTTCGAGCGTATATTTTTTTCCAGTTTTTTTTTCTGCGTAAATTGAGAGAGTCCGCGAGTTGATACGCAAAAGACACAAACTAGGCGGGTCCGCGAAGTACTCACTTTCTTTCCTTGTGGTAATTGATGGCCCGAGCCATCAGCATTGCTACCATTGGACGTAGCGCCTTTCCCTGACCGTCAAAGTAGTACGTCGCTATGGTCTTGAGCTCCTCCTGCGTTGTGTTTGTCACGAGCTCCTATAACCAGGATAAATAATTTAAAAAAAATGAAAAAAAAAAAAAAAAAAAAAAAAATTACGAATAATCAAGAAATTTGAATTTTCGTCCTTGGCTCAAATTTCACAATTATTATGTGAGTGCAAGAAAAATTGTATGATGATCCTTTCGATTTTCCACTCCGCCAATCCGTGAAATTGACAATTTCCGAGGTGACAGTGGAAAAAAAAAAACAATTTTCGAAATAAAAGTGGAAAAAAAAAAACAAGTATTGCAAAATGTCGTTCGCACGTGTGTCGCCTACGAATAAATTTTTTTTTTCTTTATTGCGCAAAAATTTCGAATCTCTCAATCTCTGTCTTTATCCAGTCACGATCTCGTCCCGACTGGAGACATGTATGCATTTAGGATTTTTCAAACGTAAATAGCGAGCCATGACGCGAGAATATAACTCTTTTTTTTTTTCCTCTCTTCTCATTGCGGCAATCCGGGAGAAAAATGAAATAGAGTTGAGTTTGAAAAAAGGGGGGAAAAAAAAAAAATATTGGCATGAAAAAAATTTTCGATAAGATTTTTAATTCAAAGGAAATTTGAAATTTTTATTTACATAAAGTCGCAAATTCAATTTAATAAAAGATAATTTTGTTCATTTAAAAATAAACTTTTTTGCAATTTACGAGAAATTGTTAGTTTATGGAATGTTAAATTATAGGAAATTTCACTGTGTAAATATTATACTGATAGCCGAAGACATTTACAGGCTTGCATGAAACTGCAGAGTACTTTGAATTCCAGTCGCGGACGCGGCCTATGAAAGTCCGAGTCTGGAATTTGGCCAAAGTCGTATGAGGCCTTCGTAGACTTCTCACTTTCTTGTGCTCTGCCTTCGATCAACATTTATTTTCCGCATACTTTGGGCTCACAATAATATTTGTGGATACATAAATTATACATATTTTTTCATGATTAATTTCAACGACGAAATTTTTCATTCAATATGTGAAGAATGCTCGAAACTGGGAATTGAAGAAGGGCCAAACGAGAAAGATTAAAGGGATTTTTTATTATTGATTTTTTTTTAAGTATTTTTGTTTTGTTTGAAAGAATTTTTTTTTTAATTAAAATTTACCCTAGAATATCGTATATATTTCTTACCTCGTGTCGTTTATCAAATTTTGTTTTTCAAATTTCAGATGAAAAATTCTCGAACATGACACAATTTTCAGTCAACCTTGGGGGCTCAGAACATTTTTTAACTTTACATAATAAAAAAAAAAATTTAATACAAGCTTTCTTCACAGAATGCATTAATTATCAAGTAATGTACAAATCAGGAATCGTGTAATAGATAATAAATATCAGTAGATATTCTAGGACGGTCCGATCTTTGAACTGGGAATTTGGGTTGAGGACTCCAAACTCCCATGAAAAATAAATCCCTGCCTAAGTTCAATGCTGACCTACTAATTATATACATTTTTTTTTTTCATAATTATTTCCCAATCACTATCAAAACCTGTTGTCCTCAAATTATGTACGCTCGAAAGTTTGTCTCGATCATTCCATTTACGAGCTCATAAAAAAATTTCGTCTTAATTATTAATTATCAATATTTTACAGTTGATCGAAATTTCACGTGGTAGTTGGAAATTGAAAATGGGTGACTCGATGGTACACCATAGAGTCGTTAGAGTTGATTTTTTTGTCCTTACGAGGACAAAACATACCAATTTTAAAAAAATCCCCGAAATTTAGGATTCTAAGTCTTAATGATCGATACTTGGTATTGATACGATTTTACACGAAACGTAAAAGATCACTAACGATTCTAAACGTAATTATTCAAGGATGAAAAATTGTGATTGAGAAAAAAAAGACCCATTTAATTCCCACTGCTGATCTACTAAGTACAAATCTAAACATTTAAACAATTTCTCAAATTCACGCTTTAAATTATTTTCAAATAGTGTTCTAATTCCTAATGATTGATACTTGATATATTAAATTTTACACAAATGCAAGGAAAAAAATAAGATCAAATGGAAAAAAAAATCCTACATAATTCTCAATGCTGACCAACTAAGTACATGTAAAATTCTTTTTTTTTCCATTTACTTAATGATTGTTACTCGACGATAAATTTGAATTCAGACAGGGTGTAGGAATTAAAAATTTATTTTGTCGTGGATGAACGAGCGAGGAGGTCAGGGCCGACGAACATTGACACCTCGCGTGCTTGAGTCCGTGCGTGCATAAGTACGTGTGTACTCTATATATATAATTTTCTTTATTTTTAATTATAACAAAAAATATATAAATATATACATATATAGAATACGTATCGTGATTTTTCTAAGTAAAAACGCCTTGTAGCCGTGCACCAGCCGTTTTTAGTATCTCGACAGGTGCTTTCTATGTCGATGCTCCCCTCCCTTTAATCTTTCACACGCGTGAACGGGCCCAAGACCGTGAGTAAAAGTTCAAAGCGTATGCGGACCGCGAAGTCATGTACGAGAGCCAACAGCGTACGTTGCGCTGCGTGAGCTCGAATCGTAGTGGGGAAAACTTGGTAGTTCGAGCTCTGCTTTCGCTTCGGATATCGTCTCGATATATATATATATATATATATATACAACTGGACGCTCATCGGACAATTATTTTCGATTTACCGTTAATTTTTGTTTTTTTTTTTTTCACTTCGATTAAAGGAAATTTATTAAAAATGTAGAAATAATATAAATATTTAGTTTCAAAATATTCTTTGAATTGATTGATTAATATTTTTATCGTTATTAGCGATCGAATTTATTTTTATAATGACTCGAGTACGAGTCGATTTTTTTTTTAATGAAAAGAAAGTACAAAAAATGGCAAATAACTACCATAATCAAAATATCATTTATAAATTGTTAATAAATGTCAATGCTGTTGAAAAAAAAAAAAAAAATCCGCGCGCAAATGTCAAGTGTCCGATTGCAATGAATCATTGTCGATTAGTGGTTGAATCGAATCTCCTGCACAATAAAATGAATGAAACTTGATGCAATCACTTGACATTGTGTGTGATGTCAATAAAAAAAAAAAAAAAAAAAATCCTTTGACCGAAATTGTAAGCTGTGATGGGGATAAAGTGAAAACGCCAAGGGGAAGGGGAAAGACAGACGGTTGAAGTGGTGGGGGGTGGAAAAAGAGAAAGGCGATAAATTACCTGTCTTATGTCGTCGTAGACGTCCTTGAGGTCGTCCTCGAGGAGCCGGTAAGGGTCGACCTGGTAATCGGGCAAGGATCCCGGCTGTTGGGTCTGCATCGAGCTCATCGCTCGGCTCGTGTCTATTCTTCGCTCTCGACATGTCGTGTCGTTCTAAAAAAATAAAAAAATAAAAAATAATTACTATGCAAAAAATTCATTCACATATCTAATTCATCGATTGAACTTCACGAGCATCGAAAAATTGTACACGTCTTAATAATTACGAGGAATAAAAAATTTGGTGGATCTCGAGCGAGTTTTAGTAAAAACATGTACGAGCGTCGAACGCAACTTGTCTGACCGCATCAACACTTTTACTACTTGATGGCGCGTCGCGCCAAATGTCCGATCAAACGCTCGACGTTTCTACTGGCTGGCGGAACGTTCGCTCGCAGCTTGATCTCAACCACTAGCTCATCGTCGGAATGCGAAAATTTGTCGATCAGAGATTCAAGATTTTAATGAAATTTTTTTTTTAACTTCATAAGATGAATTTTAGGGGTGAAAAAAATTGTTTTCACGAGTGTGAAAAAAAATATAAGCATGATAAAAATACTTTTAGGGAGAATTTTTTTCTTTTCAAAAATAATTTTTCATATGAAAATAAGTTCATCGTTTTTTTTTTTCAAATTTTCTACTTTGATGTCTTTAAAAAAAAAAAAATGATTATTATTAGAGAAAGAGAAATGAGAGTGCGCTAATGATTGACTGAGAAATTGATGTTGCATATTTTAGTTTGAGTGATTTCTTCAGTCCTTATTGACTCTTATCTGCCTATCGCTCTGAACAAATCGTGCTCGTTACGCCATTCTCGTTAATCTCCAGCGGATAGAATAATTGCACATTAGAAATATCACGGTGGATTCGAGTGTTTACTTTTAACTTAAAATTCTTTCGTCTATTGTCAACGTGGATTGTCACGAAGTTGCGGCCATCAGTGCCGTTACAAACCAGTGTGGACATTAGATAATTACGTCAGAGTGACATATATGGGACTTTCTGTCTCAACTCGACCAGCATTCGATCAGAACCTTCTTCAATTCAGTCAACTATTTTTTATATTATTCACCCCAGTGAGTCGTATATTCTCAATTTTTTTCACATTTTTTGCACTCTGAGTTTCAGAGTTAAAATTTTCCAAAATATTGAGCCCTCTTAAATTAAAATTAATTTAATTTGATTAATTAATTAATTTCATTATCAAATTAATCCAATTATACGATCCAAAAAATCTTTCTTACACTCTCACAAAAAAGCTTCGACCAATTTTCGACCATATGGAACTGGAACATTTACTTTTATAGCGGGTCTCAAGGTCATTTTTCTTATTCTTACGACAGAAAAATTGCATAATAACGATTATTGAAAGAAAAATAATAAAATGTACGAAGGCACATAATGTTGATTCATCATAGCGAGACCGCGTAGCCAATTCATTGTGACTGTAATAGCCGACCCCGCGCCCCGCTACCATAAATACGTGACATTCTCTCTCTCTCTCTCCTTCTCTCTCTTTCTTCATCTCTCGTTGTGTACTCGACAACCTATGAAGAATTCGACGGATATAAGAAAAAATGAAACTCATCTCAACTAGAAAAAAAAAAATGTGGCCATATTAACGAGAGACAATCTCGTAATCGTATTTTTTCCATTTACTGCTCATACGATTAAATGGTCAGACCAAATGTGACCGCAGAGAGCTGACTAATAAACAAGTAGAAAAGTCTCGAATGTGCTCAGACAATATCAAATATTTTCTGCTCGAAATCATTTTGGATAATTTGTTTTTTTTTTCGCCGAAGGCTTGACTTATTCCTTAATTGTTAAATATATAAATATGTATGGGGAGTTCCATGTGGACTCAATCAGCATCTAAAAATTTTCAAAGTGTATTTTCAAGCAAGTTTATAAAATTCCTCGAGCCCATAACAAAGTGAGTGTGTAAAAGTGCGATATTGTTTGATATAAAATTATATATAAGCTGGTGATTGTTTGCGACCTTGCCATTCCTGAAGAGTCGACAAACCCTGTCACTGCGTACAATCACCTCAAATTACAATAATAAAGATTGATTTTCTCATAATTGTCGTATGATTGCAACTAGAATTGTATAAAATACATCGAACAAAAAGGTCAGGTATATGGAATTGAAGGTATATATTTCCAAGCGCTGACTGAAATATTCATATTACATGTGTATATTTTCATAGCAGTGAAAAAAAAAAAAGTTTTCTCGTATTTTTACAGAAATTGCGTAGAAAGAAAATATAAGCAATTATTGGATTTTATTGTTTACCGATTCAATCTAAATTATATGTATATATATAATTTACATATATATATGCATGAAAGAAAAATAAATCGTGCAGCATTCTCGTTGAGCAACATATGATATCGTCTCAGATGTTTGCTCAAGCATGATAGATTATAATTTTCAAACGATTCAAGCACTCACGCACGTGGCAATTATCGGCATGGGCTTACTAACGCACATACTGTGCACCGAACTAGACCGACATACGAAAGCAAGTTCAAGCGATCGAGGAGACTTTTACTTTTAGCGTTTTTCAGCTGCCACTATTAACGGACTGTCAAAATGTATTTTTGATCAGATTAGAATTAATCCGCAAGGTTAATGTCCCAATTAGTGATGGTGTCCCAATTGGTAATATTGTCCCAATTAGCAATATTGTCCCAATTAGCAATATTGTCCCAATTATCAATATTGTCCCAATTGACAATATTGTCCCAATTGGCAATATTGTCCCAATTGGCAATATTGTCCCAATTAGCAATATCGTCCCAATTAGCAATATTGTCCCAATTGACAATATTGTCCCAATTAGCAATATTGTCCCAATTATCGATATTGTCCCAATTATCGATATTGTCCCAATTGACAATATTGTCCCAGTTGGCAATATCGTCCCAATTAGCGATATTGTCGTAATTATCGATATCGTCCCAATTAGCGATATTGTCGTAATTATCGATATCGTCCCAATTAGCGATATTGTCCCAAATTACTGGCGATGTCCTAATTTAGGCATAATGTCCCATTTCATTGAACTGCCATAATTACTTTCAACGTCCTAATTGGTGAACATGACCCAATTAATGACAGTGATCGACGCCAGTGTCCCAATTAGTGACCGTGTCCCGATTAGTGATTTATGATTATTATATTGTGACGATCACTCATGTGATAATGGGCCAGTTGGCGAATTGAATCAGTCAGCGAACGCCATCTTTTCAGTGTCTGATAATTCCTTGTAGGAAAACCTAACTCCGTCGAAAAAGACAACTGTATATCGGCACAAATTTTACGAGGAATTTTTTAACGTCCTCGTATGAGAATGCAGTGATGGGGCCCAAATTGGGATAAAAATAAAAATAATATCTTTGACTGTATGTGTGAAAGAAACATTTTTTAACATCGAAAATTATTTCGCCATTTTTGATTTCGTGACTGAACTCAAATATAAGCATATGTCAGTGATATCTGTAGATGAGTTTAATTTCTCGTTTCTGTTAGAAATTTCGTAGTCGAATCGGTTAAGAATCAGCCAAAACAAAATTAAATTTATGTAATTGAGATGCTTTGATTTGTAATTCGAATAAATTTTGCCTGAATGAAATTCACTTTGAATGAAAAACATATATTTTTGTTGGTATAGATTGAGGAAATTTGAGTAATAATATATTCATGATTCAACGTTACGATCTCTACGATGAATCGTTTAATTCATTATATATATATATATATATATATATATATATATATATATACCCGTTTTATCAGGGATCAGAGAGCCTCTGAATATATTTTGGGTGTGCATGGACCGAGCTTATCGTAATTTATGGAACACGAAATAAGGAATTTCCGTAAAGTCGTTTTCGTGCAACGAAATACATGTCTAATGAGGAAGGAATAACAGTAAACCTGCTGTGTCAGCAAGGGTCATGATCCTCTTCCATGATTTATCAAACGATAAAAAATTCCGGATACACTTATGAGGGTGGCTGAATGGCAAAGACGATAAAAAAATGTAAAAATAAAATCGGACGATCGCGAAAGAGAAAAAATTAAGAAGAAATATTAGTATGTCTGTTGACACCTTAACCTCGATACTGACGAGGAAAAAAATAATGATGAATTATTTACAGTAAAAAAAGAAAAGTTATAACATACAATTTTATCTGAAATACTCAAATTTCAGTGGAGAAAATAATGTTCGTCCTGGATATAGAGAGAAGAGGAGAGAATAGAATCATGAAAACTCCACGATATACGTAAAACATTTTTAGAATTTTTATACGCATATGGTCCGTTGACAAAAAATGAGTAAAATAATATTTTAGTGATTACAAATGAATCGTAAAATTTTCTAAATAATTATAAATATTTTGCGATTTGTATTAAAAATTCTGAAATAATTACAGTGACTCGATCATCGACTAATTGTTCAAAAATTAGTTTTTCAACAATTGAGGGAATTTGAGTAAAGTAACGAAAAAAATAATAATAATTCGTTCCATGGCAACTGGAAACTGGAAAGATTCTTTTCCGGGTTCATGAATTTGAGAAGTTCAATGCTCCCAGTAACGATACGAGACGAGATGATTTATGGCTCATCGTGTGATTTTTGAATTATTATTATTATTACTGTATACTATATTAAGATCGAAACAGGAATGAGCATCATTCCTGTTTCGATCTTCAGGCCCAAACCGATCTCTGATTTAAGGAACTCAACGAGCTTGCGAAAGATTCTCATAGGGCGATGTAAACTCGTTTTTTCAATAATATCCTCGTCTTAGTTTGTGTATCGACAACTAGGAAATAAACGAAAGAATTTCGAGTCTTAAAAACCGTAATCGAAAAAAAGTTCAATCCTTTTTTTTTTAAATAAATTCTATTTCAATATTTTCAGAAATTTTTCGTTCGTTAAAAATGAATAAAATTTAAATATTTACTAAGCATAATTAAATGAAGGGTTGGTAATTCACGATTTCTTGGAGGACGTGAAGATTCACGACGTGGGTCATGAACACGCCAAACGCCATTAAGGCCTCAATGGGCACGAAGGATCATTAATATTCATTCGTGTACTACGCGAATTATCGAACGAACACGAGTACGCAAATACACTAATTGCTATTAGCACCCGGGCAATCCTCCCAGCTTGGTAAAATCGTGGAGGCCGAAATCGTTCATTCGTGCGTTACTTGTAATTAACGCATCGCATTTTTGTATTTTTTTTTACACTTTCCTTCGACTTAATGACTCGCTAAAATTCAATGGAAATTGTGATTTCGTCTTTCAATATTTTTATGTTTATTTTTGATGCCCAAACTTTTAAATGACCACGAAAAAAATATTCATAATCAAATATCTGACAATTTAATAAATAATAAATTAATCGTTAGTGAATTTTACCGAATCGCTTCTCTTTTTATCAGTCTAAAAATCAAATAAATTTACCAGGTTTAATAATATTACGTTGCCCAATAACGTAGCGAATCACGAGTTACAAAAAATAATAATAATAATAAAAGGACGAGAATCGAATAATTAAAAAGCAATTTGAAAAGTCAAATTTTATTTAAAAAAAATGATTAAATAATCATTAAATAAGCAGAGAATGGTATAAATTTACCAGGTTGAAGAATATAGTTTGTTTCATTGCTAAATAACGTAATAAATTACGAATTGTAAAAACAATAATAATAACAATAATTTCTACGAATGGCGCGTACTGAGCTACGATATTAATTTAATGTATATATGGGTGTGAACGTTTACCGCAAAAGTTACGTGGCTAATTAGCATGGCGTAAGCGCCTATTCATAAGTACTCTTATACGAGCAAAAGACTTTGAAAATTAAAAAAATTAAAAAAAAAAAAATAAGAAATCGCGAAAAATGAATATTCAACGGTGAAAGAGTAAAAATATTTTTTTTTGAAAAAAATCCTCATTAGAAGGAAAGCAATTTGAAAGGAGTAAAAATAATTCTAGCCCCAGATCGATCGAACAATATCGCTAAAATGTCTAAAATTGCCCCCCTCCAGTCATGACATTTTCATTCGTAATTAATTTATTTTTATGTCCAAGTCAAAACCACCCCTATTTTCAATCGTGTGTTAAAAAAATTCTAGAGGGTTGAAAATTCGACATGTCATCATTAGCATTAAATTATATACAAGAGAGATGGCTGCAATTTTCTTGGCCAACTTTTTAACCCTCTGTTACTGACGTGAAAAAATAATTCTTGAAGCCTCACATGGGGTGTACAAAACCCAACCCAACTACAATTATATATTTTTCAATAAAAAATTGAACTTTTCCAAAAAATTCCAATTTGTTCTTAATGTTAAGGCCCTCAGAGACATGATTCATTTGTATTTAATTCGAAAATCAATATTTCATAATGAGATAATTGAAAATAAAGTTTTCGAGAAAAAAAAATTTTATGCGTAGTCCCAAAAATAAGAACACTCTAAGGTGTGCCCTACAACCCACGTGAGTAACGGAGGGTTAATAAAAATAATCAACTTTCTCACAACGACAAAAATTATTAAAAATTTATCACATTCCCTCAATCACTATGAACGATTCATTGACAATTATGAATAATCGACAATAATTTTATTTTATTATTTTTTTATTCAAGACAGCAATTCATTTCCGTGGCTATTTCGTAACGATCGGCTCCCGTTTGATACAGAGGGGATGAAATTTTTTTTCGTAAGAGAGATGATGTGAGTCTTGAATTGCGACGAATTTTTGCTCAGCTTGGGACATTTCGTATCGACATTACATTATTATCTAACAAAATGGCTCATGTGTATGAATACATATATATATATATATATATATATATATATATATATATATATATATATATAAATATATATATATAAATATATATATAAATAAATATATATAAATATATATATATATATATATATATATATAATGTGTGTGTGTGTAACGTTATAGCAGTGTGACAGAGGAAACGCCTAGAGCTCTCGATTTGAATATCGAATAGCAAACTCGAGGGCAAGACTGCACGAGAGTATATTACATCTCTCTGTCGTGTGTGAGAGTCGGAGAAAGTGGCGAGTAGGTTACATATTGTCAGGACCTTCTGGCGTTATACGATATAGTATATGTATATATATAACGTTTTTATATTGATGAATATAACATCGCATACACCTGCGTCACGTGAAACAAATAAGAGTTGTCGATCGATGTGTCAACAATTTTTTTAATTGAAAAAAAAAAAGAAGAAAAAAATTATCATTCATTCATATTCATCTTAAAAATGAAGCGAAACTGCGTACTTATTGGAAAATTAAATCAATTGATTCGATAGATGATATCATTACTGATCGAGAAATTTTTATTTCTTCTGTGCACTACGCCATGACTATTTCAATATTTATCTTTGAAACTGCCACTCAAACTGAGAACGATCGCAATTAAAGTTTTCATACAAATTCAATTTTTTTTTTCGATAATTGCATTCGGAAAATATGTCAGGTATGAAAAAAAAAAACGACTTAATATTAAAGCAGAAACATGCGCACATTGTTATGAATAATTAAGAATGATACGTTTGTTTTTTTTATCAAAGTGATCGATAATTTTTTGTCATATATTAAATCTTGACGTAGATCGTCTCATAATGTAACACAAAATTGCATCTCGACCTTTACGTAAATTGCATAATTTTGCTCGTCAGGGATCGGTAGAGAGCATGAAATGAGCGGTAACAACACTTTGCGATGATCTCTGGGCATATATAATATGTCTCTGATTGGACACGTGACTCTCGATGATCGTTTCACGAGACGACGATGAATAATCGCCATATACAGAATCCCAGCCAATTCTCAATTCGCGTTACATCAATCACCTCTAGCGATCTCCCAATTAAAATTATGGATTTTATTGGCAGGATTACCTTGATAATTGAAAAATGTTTTTTTTTTTACGTGGATAATATATTGACAAATCGTCGGCCATAAAAAATTTATTGTACTTAAAACGTCAATTTTTTCTCAGAGATTTTTAACGTCAACTTTTTGAAATTCTTACTCACGAGTTTGAAAATCGGTAAAAAAAAGGTGACTGATGCAGTAATTGGAAAAAAATATATATATTCATCGAAACATTTATTATTGGTAGTTGAAATTTTTTAAATTATTTGCATTTGCCAAAAAAATAATAATCATTTTTCGACACAACTTTTTTTAATATATCGAATTGAAAAAAAAAAAACAAAGGTGCAGATTCGAGTCAGGATATTGAGACTTTGCGATCAATAAAGAAGCATTTTTTGGTTTTTTCTTAATTAAAAGTATCGAGGTGGAATTTCGTGAGAGTGTACCAGTGAATTTAATACAAGGTGAAGAGAGATAAAGAATATTTTAATTCAATGATTTCGCACTCCTCGTGGGGTATTTACGTTCTGACGATGGAATGCGCCTAGTCAATTTCTCCGCGAGCCCGAGATAGGCGAACACTGACTTTTCACGAATAGAAAGGTGCAGGTTTCTCGCTCTTCCAACTTGCTCGCGGACCGCGTGTTGACTCTAAATTATTTACACACATATTTATAGATAAAGCTCATAGTTTTCTATAGATATGATTAATCCTGAGAAACAATTGAATTGCAAACTTTTTAAACTGGGAAGAATGATAATGGCTATGAGTTCGTGGTTTTTCGACCTTTCCTTTATACAATATAAAAAACCGCGAGATCACGATTTCATCATTACGACGCAGACGGATCTTTTGATTTAATTACTCGCGAATAATAAATTACTGATTATGGTAAATCGCGCGAAAAAATCTCGTGCAAACGGCAAATTTTTATTAATTTTTTTTATAACTGACTAAACATTTATTTAATTGGGAAAATTTATAATCATTAAATTATTCAATTAACGTAATTATGGAAATTATTGAAATTTAAATAATTACGAAATAATATCAATTGAAATGATTAATAATTATTCGATTGTGAACACAGCAGTATTTGCTTTTTCGAAATGTTGTCACAATTTATTATTTTTTTTATTCGTATTCTAGTGAATATCATTGTTGAAAAAAAAATTAAATATTTTTCAATGTGCAAAATATGCAGTATCGACATTTTTCACCGACAATTAACAATTATATCTCTCCGTTTGTGAATTATAATAATTTTGAAATGCAAAAAAAAATAATAATTTTCCACGTAAATTCTATCTAAATTAAAATTTATATATCTATAAAATCATCGCAAATAATAAATTAACTAAATCTTTGTTTTCTTTCAATATTGACAATAATTTGTTTTATGGCAATACAGTAAAAATTTCAATAAGTCAAAAAATCTAGACTGACGATTTTCTTCAAATTGATACGGATTTTTCTCTCCCCATTCTCGCCCAATGAATTATATCATCGTGAGTAAAATTTTCAACTCAAGGTGAGCATTTAACGCAATCAAATTAATCGGAGATTCAATTGTGCAATGTCAAATTAAATCTTTGAATTGGCTCTCTTTTTCATCGAATGCGAAATTTCGTTAACAAATCGCGATGCGGATGCTGAATCTTTCTCGCGACAGGAAGGTCAGAGAAAGGAAAAAAAAAAAAAAAAAAAAAACAAAAAAGGAGAGTGAAACTTTTGGAGAGAAGAATGAAGAAGTCGATACGCCAAAGCGACATATCGCGGTTTAACGCACTGTCGAATCGCCAACGGGCAAAGCGAACATTTTTGACTAAAGTGGCAATGGCGTCGTAAGACTCGACATCGATCGATGCGCGGTAGATCACGCGAGGAGGTGCGCGCGCGCTAGCGGTCAGCATTCGGGCGAGTTTTGTATCGTCGCTTCGCTGATGTTCGGAAAGGGAAAATACACTTTCTCTGCGAGCGCGCTCACGCGCTCGCGGGTCCGAACGACCCACATACCGATTTGCCCATGCCATGGCATTTGCCGCGTGCGGTTCGAGGATGCTGCTGCTCATTTTCCTTCTCTCTTTGATCCACGTGATTCAATCCGCGCACTTCGCGACCGGTGGAAAGAGAGTGAGGTAGAATCAGAGAGAGAGAGAGAGGAACATCAGCCGGGCAAAGACGAAGAGGAGGAGGAATCAAGGTCGCTCTCACGATCTCTCCTACTCCCCGCGTTGTCTGGTTTACCTGCTCAACGGCTTTATTCACAATGAATTGAAGATACCAGAAATAAAAAAAGGCGTGTTACACTGACCGTTTGATATTTTTCATGGATGTCTTATACTTCCGGCCAATTGTCTAAATTTAGTATAAATTTGTATATTTTAGTAAAATTATATATTTTATTAAAATATTTTAAATCTTTAAAATGTCACATTTTTTTAAATATGCAATTTTAAAGGTAGCGAACTTTTGGTTCTTTTTTTTTTTCTCATAAGCATCATAAATTTTAACAGAAAGGCAATTTTTGATCAAAATATATTCATGAATATATTCGTAAGTTTCAACCAGTATTGAAATTTTAAATAAAAATTGATAGGTCGGAAATATTTATTTCAAGCACTCATTGAATTAAATGAAAAATTTATTGGCATCGCAATCGCGAAAAATACAATTCAGAAAATTAATTTTAACCTTATTCAATAACACTTTTTTCGTTGGGTAATTATTTTTTGCAACCTTTTCGACTGAGAAAAATCGTGTTTATTATAAAAATTATAAAAATTAGTTTGGGGTCTGGCAAGAAATGTGAGATATCTTTTACGTTATTTCCATGTTGAATTTCTCGTCGTGCACTTTACAATAAATCGAAATTCCGTAACAAGGAATGACTGAGAGGGAACAAGAAAAATAAAAGAACAAAATATTTCTGATGGCCGGAAACTGGATAAGTAAATTTCCACGTATTTTTATCCCACACGTAGGATAAATCTCAGGGTTCTTTGACCCGATGAAATCTTCATTATATCCTATATTTTCATGCTGGAAAAATATGTATAAGAACGGGCTGGAAGAAAAATGGTTTGGGAATTTTTATCGACTTGTGGAATCGAGAAAATATAATCCATGGGAAATGATGATGATGATCAACTCGCCTGTGTGCCATCCGTTTAAAATACGAAAGCAACAGCCAGGCCAAATGGGTCCGAGGAAAGTTCTACTACGGACATATATATATATATAGATATATAGATATATAGATATATAGATATAGATATATATAGATATCTATATATGTATACAGTTCTAGTACGTATATACATATAAATTTGTATATACATATATATTTCATAGTATCACGATCAGGGAGTTGTGAGGTGAACGATGAATGTCTTCTTCTCTCGCTCAACGAGAAAAAAATCCATGTTCACTCTATATGCCACAAGTCATGAGGGAACGAGATGGAGAAAGAATCTCTCGTTTGGGTGAACCTGGAATATCTCACATCTCGTATTTCTCTTTGCCTCTCGGTTCTTTCTCTTTCCTCCCCATTCCAAATTACAAGTTTTCACTGTGTATAATCTCCAATCGAAGATTCTAACGGTCCAAATGATCGATAGATCGTTTATAAAAAAAAAATAAAAAAAATCGAATCCTTCGAATTCTTTTAATTTCATTCAAGTATACAGATTTGTTTGAATGAAATTTAAAAAAAATCGAGGCTCAGCTCAAAGCTGAATTATGTTAAAAAGTATTTTTTTTATCAAGCTGGAATTATTTTTATTGATAAAGAAAAAATTCAAATAATTTTTTTGATTTTTGTGGTATCAGAAGGAATTGAGGAGAGTGGAGAAATCGCTCGTGACAGACCACACAAGAATTTTACGTAACTATCGCTCTCGCGACGACGTCTTCTCTGATCGCTAAAATTTCGCATCTCTCTTTTTTATATACTGAGTAAAATCTCTCTCTCTCTCTTTCTTTCTTTCTCCTCCATCTCGTGTGTGCGTGTGTGGGAAAGTGAAGATTGTATGATGCACGGTTAAGGCTTCTCTCAAAGATATGATTTATTTGCCTCATGACCTTGTTACATCGAAAATTTTATTCCAGGAAGAAAAAAAAAAAGTTTCGTAAAAAAGAAAAAATATCAAACCGGAAAACGCAGGTTGATCATCAGGTCAAAATTCCGTCTGTGGTCAAACAAATCGACGAGGGTAAAGCCAATTTCGATATCACGATCGTTGCTTTATCCTTTATGCAATTTGAAACTTATTTTTTTTTTTTAATAAATAAACATTTTAAATAGTAAAAAAAAAATTATAATTTTTTTTTATACTACAAAAACATGAATAATTAATTCGATAAATTCAATGATATCAACTCTAAATTAGATGAAGAATTTTGGTAAAAAAATATATTTTTTTTAGTGAGTATTTTATTATTTTATTTAATAATTATTTTCTTTCAAAATAATTCATGGAAGATTTTTTTTTTAATTGGTCCCCATTTTCTCTATAATGGGATAAGCTAGAAGAGTGTTTTTTAAGGCTTAAAACGTGTTTGGCCGAAATTATAAGATTTTTAAAACAAATTTAAACGTCTCTGTAATTGACATATGGGAATTCCCACGTGCATAGATTAAGTCTATACTAACTTAGGATCTATGTGTCATATTTTTTAGAATATATATACATGTATATTTGCACGAAGAACGAGTCTGTTTGTTTTTCTCGATTCCTGTCAAAATTTACTCGTTAAAATCCATTTAGCGAAGAATCCGGCTTTCCCCTCCTCTATTTTCCTTCTGTCGACTCGTTTGTTCGATCGGTTCTTCTATTCATTATTTTATTTGATTTTTTTTTTTTCGTCTTTTGGCGCGAAATAACGAGCGACCTCGGCCATGAAACTCTCACTCGGGTGAAAAAATCTCGGTACAAAAGTGTACTTTATCCTCCTCGCTCTCGTAGTGTCACACATTATTGTAAAAAAAAAAAAAAAAAAAAAAAGTATACGAGAGAGTTTCGAGGTTTTTTTTTTTTTTTTTTTTTTTTTTTTCGTCGTTCGTAAATGAATGAAAATCTCACGTGATATACACACACGAATATTTTATAAAAACCGTGGCAAATTCGTAATAATAATTATCGATCTAATTACAAAAGAATTAAATAGCAAAATGAGAAAGAATTATAATTTTTTTTTTTTTACCATAAATACATCTCATTAATTTAATCGTTGATCAATCGATCAATTTTTTTCACACGAGTTTTTCCTTATTATTAATTCGTCAGTAATTGTCGTCAAGCACAATTGGTAAAGTAGAAAAAGATTTATCGAAACTAATTTTTGTTCATTAAAATTTTCATGATTAATTTATCGATTAATAATTCAATTCATTGAAGAATTTTCAATATTATTTATCGGCGAATTATTTTTATAAAAACATTGTAAATGCCAAAATATTATTGAGAAGGCGATTAATAACCATGAAAATATGAGATTAAAAAAAATTGCTAATTATTCATTTTTCCAAGTGACTCAAGCTCGCAAGTAAGATGACAATTGTGGAGCCTCTTATTTCGAGTATTTGAACATACCTCGAATGTCCGAATATTGTTTATCCTGAGTAATATGTTTGGACGTTTATGTACATCAATGTACAGTGCCCTTAAAATGAGAGGAAAAAGTATTTTTTTTATTTTCTTTTCGTCTCTATATTTGCCAATGTACTCGAGAAGAGTGAAGACTTTTGTGGACTATAATATTTGTCAAACGTGATCATATATATATATGTTTTGTTTATTTAAAGCTGTTGTCATTTAATTTCTTGGCGAGAAACGTTTCTGCGAATTCGCTATCTCATTGCTGAGACGTTAGAAAAGGTATTGGGCACCTGTTGAGTTGGCAATAGATGGATTATATATATATATATATATATATATATATATATATATAATTTATAAACGACAGAAAGGCACGTGTCAGCGACTTTTGCAAGAGACACGAGTCTCACTTTCTGTACAAGTGCACAGAAGCTACAAGTACTACATGGATACATTAACATCAGTCTATAGTTTATATAGTATGTATATATATATATATATATATATATACAGGTATGAAACGTGTACATTCGATGTTCGACTTTTACCCTGATTCCCATTTGGTTATCGAGGACACGCGAACTCACGATGTACATACATTTTAAATAGGGAACAGTGCTCTCGGATCGGGAGCACATTGGAATGTCAGTGAAACGATCGAGGGGATCCTGAGTGACCGTTCAGAACGTTGCACTGTTGGATCAATAATGAAAAAGGGTAAATAAAAAAAAAAATTGACATCAAAACAATTATTTTGCAATGAAATTATTTATTTTGGCAAGATTTAGTGACAATAATAATTGTCAAATTTTATTGACAATAAATTAATCCGTCGAATTTTATTCAATTTTAATAAATTTTGTTTTAATGAAAAAAATTGAAAAAAAAATGAAAAAAAAGAAATAAATTCCAATACAATTGAAGTTTACATGAATAAAATTTCATTTCATTTGAATTTGAAAATTTGTCTCGATTTGTGTTGCAATTTGGCTTTGATTTGATTTTTCTATAAATTTCGATTAACTTTGAATTTTAATTTAATTGCTCAATTAAATAAAATATTAAATGTAATAAATAATTTATTTATTTTTTCGATTGTACTTAAATTTTAGATAAATTAAACAAATTAATTTTTTCTCGATTTTTACGATATTTTACGCATATTTGGTAATTTTTTTCTTCGAATTCTTTACTCTTACATGGTGAATTCGACGTGTAGGTAGAAGAGAATTTTCTATGTTTGCCCCGTTCATATAGAATCAATGTCGAGTTTCGTGGGAAGTACCGAGATCGAAAAGTGCCTTTTGTACGAGCGAGAACAGCCGCGTAAAAGAACTCACCGATGCTTCAGGGACGTGTCTCGCAACCAATGGGGAATGAAGCTTTTTGCGAATGCACGATATAGCGCGTCTCTCACCTTCGAGATATCGCGCAAGTTTTACTAATCAGCCGCAAACTCGATACTGTATTCTTCTTCTCGTCTTTTCTTCGTCTGTGTGTCCACGTGTGTGTTTTTTTTTTTTTTTTTTTTATACGTATATTTGCAATCATCAAACACGGAAGATCTCAAGAGACAAAGCTTGACCAAGGATCATTCTTTTGTTTTTTTTCCCCGGAAAAAAAATTAGTCGATTTATTTTATTTTCACACAGGGAGAAAAAAATCATTTGAATGAGAAAAAAAAAACGACTCGATGTATTGTATTAAAAATTAGTTTTTTTTTTTTGAAATTTGTGTAATATTTGACGTAAAAAAATATTATTTTTTGGAAATAAATATTTTTTTTCTGCAATGTCAGGAATTAGACTAAAAATTGAAGCGTGGAATGGAAAAAATTATCGATCAAAAAGAAAAAAAACAATTCCAGCCACAAGATTTTATCATTATATTAAATACGTGTGTAAAAATATAAATAGAATCATCGTATCACTACTGAGCGACAAAGCTTGTCTACGTTTCATTCAAAGATACGTTCGATCGGGATAATTAGACAATTTCGTAAACGGGACACGCTCCGTCAACGACTCTTTAGCGTTCCGTTAAACTTATAGCGTCGCGTTTTTTTTCCTGGCTGAACGAAGAAACGTAGCCGTGTCGAGGACCCGGAACAGGTATTAGGCACGTTTTTACCTCGTTCGTGCGCGTGTAATTTATAGGAAACTCTGATAAAACGATCGTGCAATCCCTCGTCGACTTTTTTCAAAGGGTCAACATTTATTTTTCTGAGCGATCGATACGAAAAAAATACTTGGCGAATTATAATAAACTTGATGGATCATCTACATCATAGATCATATAGATCGTAGATAATCTAGATGATGAATCATGTGTAGATCCTGTGGGAAGTGAATTATAGATCGTATAGATCATAGACCATATAGATCGTAGATAATCAAGATCATGGGTCATGTGTACCATAGATCCCGTGGGAAGTAAATTATAGATCATATAGATCGTAGATAATCTAGATCATGGGTCATGTGTACCATAGATCCCGTGGGGCGTGAATTATAGATCATATAAATCATAGCTCATATAGATCGTAGATAATCTAGATCATGGGCCATGTTTACCACAGATCCTGTGGGAAGTGAATTATAGATCGTATAGATCATAGACCATATAGATTGTAGATAATCAAGATCATGGGTCATGTGTACCATAGATCCCGTGGGAAGTAAATTATAGATCATATAGATCGTAGATAATCTAGATCATGGGTCATGTGTACCATAGATCCCGTGGGATGTGAATTATAGATCGTATAGATCATGGATCATATAGATCGTAGATAATCTAGATCATAGATCATACAGATCACTGATCATATATATCGCGATTTAGATTACAGATAAAAGATTACATATAATATGGATCACAGATAATATAAATCTTATAGATCATATATCATATCGATCATGTAAATCATGTCTTATAGATCCGAGCAAAATAAAAAAAAAAGGAATAAAATAGTCAAAAGAAACGAATCAATTAAGATCGTCATTCATTTATACGCAAGATGTTTTGATCGATAAATACGCGAAACAACAAGCGTGCTAACACATTGCGAGAATGATTCACGATCCGTTTCGTGAATGGAGATCGACCATCACGTCATTACCTCGCGCCGTACCCATTCGTCTCACCACGATTTCTCTATTAACCCCTTTGAGCACGCACAATTATCTCAAGCGAATATAAAAAAAGTGAGAAAATCAAACGTATTATATTTTTCTTATATGAGTAATTTTTTTTTTTCACATTTTTTTGTCTGCTAATTTTTTTGCCAAAACAGTAATTTTGCATTTGAAAATATTTTCATTACAGAAAAATGGCACAGGAAATACTGATTGACGAGAAATACCTTTTTTTTTTTATTCAGTATTCGTGTCCTTACTTAAAATCACGATAATCCTAATTGGCAACTTCCACTCCCACAGATTGCAATATTTCCCACAGGTAAATAATCTTAGGACGCCATTGTTGATTAGCATAGAGTATAATAAAAACAAACAAAAAAAAATACAACTCAAGTTTTATACCGATGAGCTGACCATGGAAAAAAACGAGAGGAAAAAATTCATTTTAATTGACAAATTTATATACATTGCCAGTAGTATGAGTGATTTATCGGATAACTCGACTCAACTTCTCCGACAAATCGTGATTGAGTCAATGGAGAGCTCAGAGAGAGAGAGGAAGTTGAAGTATAAAATAATTACGAGAAATTATTCTGCATCTATAATTATTAAAAATAGGTTGAAGCAATAATAGCAATATTTTTCACACAATTTTAGACTCATTATTATTTATCGAGAAGAATTAGTAGATAACGATACCTTGACGTATATTTTTTATTAAAATTATTATTTTTATAGCCCCATAAGCGTTTTTTTGTTTTTTCAATTCGAAAAAATTGCACGCGGTTATTAAACAATGATAGTCCAATGATTATTCAATTTAAGATCTCATCGATGGGGTTTTACAAACCCCTAATATTTGTTGAAAATTTAAAATATTGTCTAAGCGCTGAGGTTGAAGCAATAATAGCAATATTTTTCACACAATTTTAGACTCGTTATTATTTATCGAGAAGAATTAGTAGATAACGATACCTTGACGTATATTTTTTATAAAAATTATTATTTTTATAGCTCCATAAGCGTTTTTTTGTTTTTTCAATTCGAAAAAATTGCACGCGGTTATTAAACAATGATAGTCCAATGATTATTCAATTTAAGATCTCATCGATGGGGTTTTGCGAACCCCTAATATTTGTTGAATAATTAAAATATTGTCTAAGCGCTAAGGTTGAAGCAATAATAGCAATATTTTTCACACAATTTTAGACTCGTTATTATTTATCGAGAAGAATTAGTAGATAACGATACCTTGACGTATATTTTTTATAAAAATTATTATTTTTATAGCTCCATAAGCGTTTTTTTGTTTTTTCAATTCGAAAAAATTGCACGCGGTTATTAAACAATGATAGTCCAATGATTATTCAATTTAAGATCTCATCGATGGGGTTTTGCAAACCCCTAACATTTGTTGAATAATTAAAATATTGTCTAAGCGCTAAGGTTGAAGCAATAATAGCAATATTTTTCACACAATTTTAGACTCGTTATTATTTATCGAGAAGAATTAGTAGATAACGATACCTTGACGTATATTTTTTATAAAAATTATTATTTTTATAGCTCCATAAGCGTTTTTTTGTTTTTTCAATTCGAAAAAATTGCACGCGGTTATTAAACAATGATAGTCCAATGATTATTCAATTTAAGATCTCATCGATGGGGTTTTGCAAACCCCTAACATTTGTTGAATAATTAAAATATTGTCTAAGCGCTAAGGTTGAAGCAATAATAGCAATATTTTTCACACAATTTTAGACTCGTTATTATTTATCGAGAAGAATTAGTAGATAACGATACCTTGACGTATATTTTTTATAAAAATTATTATTTTTATAGCTCCATAAGCGTTTTTTTGTTTTTTCAATTCGAAAAAATTGCACGCGGTTATTAAACAATGATAGTCCAATGATTATTCAATTTAAGATCTCATCGATGGGGTTTTACAAACCCCTAATATTTGTTGAAAATTTAAAATATTGTCTAAGCGCTAAGGTTGAAGCAATAATAGCAATATTTTTCACACAATTTTAGACTCATTATTATTTATCGAGAAGAATTAGTAGATAACGATACCTTGACGTATATTTTTTATTAAAATTATTATTTTTATAGCCCCATAAGCGTTTTATTTTTTTTTTGTTTTTTCAATTCGAAAAAATTGCACGCGGTTATTAAACAATGATAGTGCAATGATTATTCAATTTAGGAACTCATCGATGGGGTTTTACAAACCCCTAATATTTGTTGAAAATTTAAAATATTGTCTCAAGCGCTTATTGTTTAACGAATAATTGCTATTGTTATCAACAAATTGACAATTATGATCGATATAATTGCATGTCAAGTTTCCTTAAGGTGTTTTCCTTTCGTGAAATATCAAAAAGAGAATTATGTGCAATATTTTTTCAACTAACTAGATTATAAAGACAGATAAAGATCTCGTCGTCGCGAGCGAAAGCTTCTCGGTGTTTCTCTCGCCCGAGTTCGTTCGTTCACCCGCGTTGCAATCGTCGCAAACTTAATACGAGAAATAATATCTATATATATATATATATTTATATATATATATATATATGTGTGTGTATATATGTATATGTATCTATGTATATTAAATGAAGGAAACCATGTTTTGTGTTACCGATCGATGCAACCGTGAAATGCGATATCCTAGAAATCGTTTCATACTATCGTTCGAATCTCGCAACGCGATCCTTATACCATAATATCAAAACACATAAAAATTCGTTCTTGTCACGATCGATCGGGATTCTTACGAAACTATCGCGCATGCGCGTTAGATCCTCAAATTGTTCGGCAATCGTCGCTTATTATTCTTTGACATGATGAAGATCAAAATCATTTTTAAGCTGCTCAATTTCACTTAATTATTGATTGATAGTTAAATTAAAAAAATTGAAATAAATTTTTAAATAAACTAAAAATTTAAGTTTTAATAAGAATTTAATTTACAAAATTGGCCATTGAATTTTTTTAACATACGATGCAATAAGAAAAATCTTGCCACGCAAGCTGCAATATCAAACACATACAAATGGTTTCTTGGGACAATCGATCGGAATTGTTGCGAAACTATTGCGCATGCGCGTTAGATCCTAGAATAGCGCGGCAATCGTCGTTTCTTTGTGTGCACACGGCCGAGAAAAGGCACGAGTATAATGATCTTTTATATTAACTATTTTATATAGTAAAATTTGACCTCATTGAATAAACATTAATTACCTCCAATTCACTTAATTCTTTATCAATTATTGCAACAAAAACTAAATTTAATAAGCATTCTAAAAATTTAATTCTCCAATAAAAAATTGAATTACACTAAAAATTTGCCTCCTGATTAGAAAAAAATGTAACAAAAACCAAAATTTCGATTTTATTATTACGAAGATTTAGCGTTCGACGAACTCAATTGAGGACATCGACTGGCTGGTTGAGTCTGGCACATTGAATGGTCTTATCAAGGGCAACAACTATATATATATATATATATATATATATATATATATATTTATCCGTACATTCTATAATTACACGTTTCAAGAAAACCGCTCTAAATGAGAGTGATATTGATACGTTATATAGCTGTGTTTATAAAATGCCAATAGTATGCGAGTGTATGTGTGTTTAAAGAGTTCGTAATATGGTGAGTAGGACAGCAATTGGAACGTGCTCTTCACCTCCAGATATTTATTATATATATATATATTGCCCGTTTATTAAAATTCTTTACACGTCGCATTATAAAATTAAACGCAAACATCATGAAGAAATATCTCGGGCACTCTCTACCTCTGGCGACAAGCGTGACTCTCCCCAGGACCGGTTGGACCACTCGAAGTACCGATATATATAACTGTACAATCTCGATGATTTTCATCAATGATTTTACCCTCTACTCATGAACTTTTATCGCATAATCGATTGATGCAAATTTTCAAGTAATTTTTTCATGCAAAACAATTTACAATCAACAACAATTGTCCATGTAAAATCACTATTTTAATTAATTAATTCATTTATTATTATTATTTTTTTATATTAAAGTCAGGCAATTATTGAATTTTTCTTTCACTATTTTTCATAATAAATTTGATCTGTATTGATTGTTTTTGTCGTGCAGAAAAAATGAAAAAAAATATATATATTTTCATCGTACATAGGCAAAAGCCAGAAACATCTGAATTTGATATTTCAATAAAAATTTATTCGAAATATTTCGTCGAACCTCAAGATAAAGAACCTCAAGATAAATGGTATAAATTAAAAAATAAATAAAATGGATTTGAAAGTTATTCAATTTTTTGTTTAATGCAAAATAATTGAAATATTTTGAGGTATTTTCTAATCAGTGAGCTTGAATATTAATATTTTCTTATATACGGCGAGTGCATATTCTTATGCTGAAAAAATGAGCACAGGGTCAATTTTTAGAATTGGTAATTATTAATTCAGGATGGAAGCAAAATTATTCAAATTTTGTTTTTTAAAAAGTCGACAGCCTCTGGTCGGGATTGATCAAATTTTTCATCGAGGTAAACGAGATACTTGGTAATTCATATATATATATATATATATATATATATATATGCTGCAACTTCATTCCAACTTGATTGCATAATGAGACTCAAAAAAGACAGTTAAGTCTTATTGCTAAAGCAACAGACTCGAGTAACCAAGATCCGGGACATGCCACAACTAAGTGTCTATATAATGGCATAATATGCATGCAAACTTACACATGAGGCATTCTACGTCAACAAAAAAAAAAAAAAAAAAAAAAAGATTTCATTAAATTACATTAGGCGAGACTGAAAGACGGTCTATTTTTTACAAAAATGAAAGCTCTTTGACGTAACTGACATTACTTTACAGATCAAAGAAAAAATATTTTTTAAAATCAAATCAAATACGTTATTTTCATCAGTCAAGTAATGAGGAAAATGAGTAAAAAATCATAAAAATTTCTTCATATATGGAAAAAAAAGTTATTAATCATTTTGAATAATTTTAATTTTATTAAATATTGTCCATTACTAAAATTCGCTTTCTTCATTTTAAAATAAAAATTATTTCTTGGATACACGATAGGGAAAATTTTGAAAACGAATTTTTGAATATTGTTGTCTGAAAAGTCCCATTTTAGCTCATTATATGCATATATGTATATAGTGTAATTCACGTAAATACCAAATGCATTATATAAGAAAAAAATATTATATAGCTCAAAATTGCAAATGGGTAAGAGATAGTACATACTATACAATGTCTAACTATATATATATATATATATATAAATATATACGTCATGTGGGATTTTTGACGGTGAATTTTGTGACAAGAGCAGGTTTCGTTATATGTATAGCGAGACGACCCATCACGGAGAACTAACATTTGATCATTTCAAACGGGTTGTTGCGCGATGTCTCGTTGCCCCAGACTGTGCATTCGCTTGTCATTATTTTTCATCCAGGGAATGCAAAATTTTGAAAAAAAAAAAAAAAAAAAAAGACATTTGTCCGGGTCAAACGCGACCCCTTTGTCCTTGCCACGACCGGTCTAAATGTTACCTGGGAATATGTTTTTCAAAAATTCGGTTTTTCAAACATTTGATCGTTTTAAACGAGTTGTTGCGCGGTGTCTCGTTGCCTCAGACCGTGCATTTACTTCTCACTATTTTTCATCCCGGGAATGCAAAATTTTGAAAAAAAAAAAAAAAACAAAAACAAAAAAAGACATTTGTCCGGGTCAAACGCGACCCCTTTGTCCTTGCCACGACCGGTCTGAATGTTACCTGGGAATATGTTTTTCAAACATTCGGTGGTAAAACAACAAAGAGCGTCTTCGTGTCTTCGAGAATTTATTGTTGACCTCGGTCACTCTCAAGGCTCGCAATAGGGTAAAAAATGACCACAACTCTGTTTACTTCACGCTCGTTGTCTAATAAAAGTCAATTTTTTTTTTTACCGATTTTGTCAATTTACATATGACATTTTTTTTTAACGATTTCTTTGTTTTAACGAGCAAAGATCTGTGTCCATAGAATCGATTATTTTCGTGACGCATTTGTCTCAATCCTCCTGGTTTTCCTCCTGTCTTTTGATTTGTATATTTTTTTTCCATTAATTCAAATTGCCCGAAAAATACGATCGTAAAAATCAAAGAGCCTTAATTATCACATCTCTCGTATTCTATTTGAATATTCGGATCAAAACATTCTCCATTATTTTTATTTTTTTTGTTAACATGCAATGAATAATAAATCAAGTAATAAAAAAAAAAAATTAATAAATTTACAATTATAATGCGAACAATGTCATGGAATGAATTTTGTTTTCGTCTACATATTACAAACAATTTATTACGCTTAATAAATAATTTATTTAAGATACGCAGCATTCGCTCGGTCAATTTAAATATTAACGACGAAGGATTTTTCCCATCGCTAACGATTTTCCTTTCGTTCAATTTGATGGATTAAATGCGCAATAGCAAAGTGATAGATAAATATGTCTCGACCGAGTGCGCATTCGTGTGCACCGTTCGAATTAATGTGTTTTTAATCTATTATACAAAATAGCAATAAATATATTATATTTTTATAGCAAAAAAATAGCAATAAATATATTATATTTTTATAGCAAAAAATAACAATAAATATATTATACTTTTATAGCAAAAAAATAGCAATAAATATATTATATTTTTATAGCGAAAAAATAGCAATAAATATATTATATTTTTATAGCAAAAAAATAGCAATAAATGTATTCTATTTTTATAGCAAAAAAAAACCAATATATAGACCCGAATTTTTTAACAGCTTGTTATATATAGATATTAGGGGGTTTCATTTTTCAGATTTTTTTTTTCCTATTCCCACCATGAAAAAGTATAGATTTACACTTTAAAAATTTTCTCGCAAATGGAGAACGTTGGCGAAAAATCTTAAGGGGTCCCTCATTCACCGTTTATACCCAAAAACGAGGAACCTCTTAAAATCAATTGGCAGAAATTCCCTTTCGTGAGATATTTTTAGAGGTCAAAAGTTAATTTTACAGTGGGTGGGAGCTGTTTTTTTTTAAAATATATCATGCTCTGCTTTGTCAAATTACTAGTCTTGTCAAGTTATTATGATTTAATTTTTGAAAAAAAAATTTAATCGCAATATATTTGAAAAAAAATTAACTCCCACCCCTGGTAAAATCAAATTTTCACTTCTAAATACATCTCGCGAAAGGAGATCTCTGGCAATTGATTCTAAGGGGTGTCACATTTTTATACGTATAAACGACCAATGAGGGACCTCTTAAAATTTTTTGCCAGCGTTCCCCTTTCGCGAGAAAGTTTTTCAAGTGCAAATCTATACTTTTTTATTATGGGAATCGAAAAAAAAGGAAAATAAAACATAAAAAACAAAATTAAAAAAAAAAAAATAATAATAATACTTACGATGTAGCTCTCGTTGAGCTACGGTATAATTGCATTGTGAAAATATTCATCGTGCATACATGGAATAAGCGCGTGGAGGAACGAAGAAAACGCGTGCGTGATCGGTACAATATACGAGGGTGGAATTCGCAAACGATTCGTGCGTCAATCAGACTCGCTGTGGTCGTTTTGTCGCGTTGCTGCGAGAAAGATGGCAGGTGGAGCATAAAAATCGACAATCGCGAGACTCGCACTGTTCAATTGAGAAATATATATATAAAAGTATATATTTATATATATATATATATATATATGCCTTTCAACATCGTGAAGGATTCCCGGGGAAAATGGGAGATACAAGACTCACGCACTTGGAATGCAGCCGTGAAAATTCTTTCAAAACTTTCCCGCTCGAGTATCAAAGACGAGAATCTCACAAGAGTCTGAGAAACTTTTTTTTTTCTCTTCGGACTTTTTTTACATAGAGAAAAAATGAGAATAAATATTCCCCTAATTATCTGCTGCTAACTGAAGTGAAAATTGAAAAAAAATTATCGAATATTTCAGGAAAATGAGAAAAAATAATATTAAATTTGAAAAAATTGTCAGTGATAGAAAAAAAAATTAATTTAGTCTTTTGGATGATATTTTGTTTGTTTAATAATTGAGAAATGTGCGTTTTTAAGGAGGTGATAAAACTTTTATATTAATCAGAGCCTCGAATCAGGCTTAAGGTCTTGATAACTCGACTCAGGTTGGGAGATGATAGATCATGAAGGAAGTGGCGGTGGGGGGAGGGTAGAAGGGAGGGGGGGGGGGGGTTGACCCAGAAAAAAAAAGAATTACGAGACAGGATGTTCCGGTGTTTACATCTCGTAGAGTTTCCGGTCCCAATTTTCAAATACGGGAAAAATGGCTCTTTATGGGTCTCTCGAGTACTTCCAGCGAGTCAGAATACAACGAGACATGCATATGGGACATTCGGTGTCAAATTGGCTATGTGTTATTTAACAATTATTTAAGTTTGCTTTAGAACAAATTTTTAAAAAACAATCAACGTTATTTTTTTTAATCCTTTATTCCTTTTTGCCTCAATAAATTTAAAAAAAAAAACCAGGGGGCACATACGATTTTTTTTTTTCGTAATTTAGTTCCCATATACGTTGAAGCACAATAATAATAAAAATATATGGGAAATATGAAGAAAATAAAATTATAAAATTCCATGTAGGTTATTTAACAATTATTTAAGTTTGCATTAGAACAAATTTTTAAAAAACAATAAACGTTATTTTTTTTTTTTAGGACTCCATGCATCCATCCACATATCCTGATGCGACCATTTTATTTTTTATTTTTAGGCCTCAATCTTTGGAAAAAAAATCCTTTATTCCTTTTTGCCTCAATAAATTAAAAAAAAAAAAACCAGGGGGCACATACGATTTTTTTTTTTCGTAATTTAGTTCCCATATACGTTGAAGCATAATAATAATAAAAATATATAGGAAATATGAAGAAAATAAAATTATAAAATTCCATATAGGTTATTTAACAATTATTTAAGTTTGCATTAGAACAAATTTTTAAAAAACAATCAACGTTATTTTTTTTTTTAGGACTCCATGCATCCATCCACATATCGTGATGCGATCTTTTTATTATTTATTTTTAGGCCTCAATCTTTGGAAAAAAAATCCTATATTCATTTTTGCCTCAATAATTTTTTTTTTTTTCGTTATTTAGTTCCCATATACGTTGGAGCACAATAATAATAATAATAATAAAAATATATAGGAAATATGAAGAAAATAAAATTATAAAATTCCATGCAGGAAGCTTCTAAAATATCGTAGGTCGATGCACGATTTTTTCTAACAGATGAGAAACTTAAATATCTATTAGATAGAAGGTGGTAGGAGGCCAATTTAATGTGAATGCCCCATATAATTTTAATATATATACATAACTATAAAACAATTTAAAAAATACAGCAAATTTGCTCTCGTCTAACTTTTATGTTTACTACACTACGTGGGGGTACTATCAGCATGCATATAAAAATCTATATATACTTATATATATATATATATATATATATATATATATATATACATATATATATGCGAAAATGGTACTCTAAGGCCACCAAAAAAATCAACGGGGGACCAACGACTGAACGAACTCGGCCCGTTTGTCGTCTCGTAAGAGTGAACACGCAGTACAGGCATGTATCTATACATATTATATAGCTATATATACATAATATATATGTACAAACATTGCGGAGAGCGTATTTACCACAGGGATAGTCAACGGAGGAACGAGTCGAGAAAGTCAAGAGCGTCCAAGTAGACTCCTGGCATGTGTATATATATATATATATATATATATATATATATATATATATATATGCACATGTATATATATGTATAAATCCACGACGTCTCCACCAGTTAGCCTACTTACGTTAAAAGCCACGAATTCAACTCACTCTTGGCGAGACGATCGAGATTATACATATTTATGTATTTATATGTCTATATAATGTATAGGACACAAATGCCATTGCGAAATCAAAATTCCACCGGTCAATTCTCACATAAATGGGAAACATTTTTCTCTACGATATTACGAGACAATTTTTATATTTTAATTTTATTTGATAAAAATTTGAAAAAAAAATTAAGTTTCAAATTTAACGATCGATAAATAAAAAATAAATAAAAATTATATAAATTGATGAAAATAATTGACGAATTTAGGGAAATTTTTAATTAAATAAAAAACGTTTCCAATCGAATATGCCTCGAGTGAGGAGAGAATTTTTTATTTATTTCACATTCGTACGAAAAATTTTGCACTCGAGCTAAACATATCGAATTCTTTCGTTTGAGAAGAGAATGACAATTTATTAAATTTTATTTTTTTCAACGATCATTATGAGAGCAAAGGTGGGGATATTTCGTACCTGTCGCTTCGCTCGACACGTTATATTACGAGATTTACGTGTTGACCCACTAGTCAGTTGATATATTGCATAATTTTTTTTTTGTATGGAAAAAATGTTTGCACTTATTGAATCATCGAGGAGATTATGAAGGACATTTTTAGCTTATTATTTTTTATTAATTTTCTTATCGATAAGAAATTATCGTTGATTTTATGGAATAATAATTTAAACGATTATTTCACCCTCTGAAAAATTCTCACTATCGAGAATCCAGCGTGCATCGGGTGAAAGCGTGAAAACTTGACGCCGGTGAGTCTCTGATGAAAGTGCTCGGGGGCAATCTAACTTTCGACTTTACATTGGATTTCACAAATATTTCGTGATAACGAAGAGTTTGCATTATTATTTCTCCTAATTGATGATATATATATATATATATATATATATATATATATATATATACATAGTTATCGTTTAACGGTAACCTGTGATGGACTCGAGAGGTCTTAAACACAATGTGAGATTTATTGAGTGAAAAGAGAAATCGAATTTTTACGAAATTTATCGAGAAAGATTCCTCGTTACTTGGCTAATATACTCAAATTATGGAATTTTGTCTTTATCGTTGATATCCTATGTGAACAAATTAATTCCGGAGATATGAATTCGTAAATCATTTTTTTTCCAATTATTATTATTATTTTATTGGTGGTAGCAAAACTTTATTTTATTCGTTTTTTAATTTTTCTTATTAAAATAACTGAACTTCAATTCATCAACAAAACTTTGACATAAAAAAAGTGTAATAAACTAAGTTAATCTAAAATTTATTTCATTTAAATTTACCATCAATTATTTAGTTAATTCCAAGCTTGCGATCTGGCCGATTAAAGAAAAATGATTCAAATGACGCGCCTGCGCGAACGGAACGCGCGCAGTGTCGCTCTTGTCCTCAAGTAAGTGTCTACAAACTGTCCCAATTTATTCACAATCCCGGAAAATCTCATTCATCATAACGAAAAAATTAAGATAAAATATTTCGTGCCGATGACATTTAAAAAAAAAATCCCATAAAGAATAATTAATTTTTCTCTCTCACAACTCTTCATTTGACTAGCGAGTTGCTGCTTCGTGCAATGAGCGCGCACACGTGTGGCGTCTGCTAGAAAAACAGCTGATCGAGACGTCAGAACGCGCGAAATAGAATTTTACCATCAGTACATTTTTTATTTTCCTTCCTTTTTTTACTTGCATGCCCCTTTGCCGAATTTTCACGATAATAATAATAATTGGAAAATACTTAAAAACCATGAAAAACAAGCATTAAAATAATCCAAAGAAATTCTCTCACACGAATCTTGTTTTTGGCTACAAAGTGACCTGCATCGATCGTGCAATAGAAGAGAGACGACGCGCAACCACATCACCTCTATTATGTAATTTTAGCACGTCTCGTGAGTTGAGGAATACAAGAAAAACACACACCCCGAAACGTCGTCTGCTACTGCAAAAATGCATTTATGTAACAACGTGAAAGTCCTCGATGTTTATTTTTCACTGGCTCGAGATTATTGAGAGAGAAAATATATGTCATAAGGATTCTTTGTACACGCGAGATTCGTCGAGAGACATTTTATTCAAAGGGCTAGGTCGATTTAAAAAATAATTATTGAGCAGCCAAAATTTCATTGATTTTTAATTTTTAGGTTATGTCAATATTTCACGAGTAGGCCGGAAAAGTTTGATCGAAGATTATTAATTTCACAATTTTCTCTTTGGTGAGAAAGAAAATAATTTTTCTGTCACATCGCAATTTGTAAGAGAAAATAAATAATAAATTTTCACTCACCTTGCAATGTTGAAGGAGATTACTGACGTTAGTTTGCCGCTGTTGCACAAACGGTTGAAACTTAACACTCGCAGTTGTAAATTTTCGCCTTAACAATTGGGCGAAATGTCCTGACTGGCACAATTTCTCGACCCGAGCACAGAGCCGACTCGACCCTATACACGCCATAGCGAAAAACTTTCTGTGAGCCGGATCGCACACGTATCTTGAGGACTCTCGAGTCTCTCGAGTTTCTCTACTGACTCTAAATCCCCTCTCTTGCCGCCGATGGTAGGGTACAAAGTGAGCCAAGAGCTCACTGGAGCGAATGTGCCGAAAAGTTACTAGATTTAAAAAAAGCACCAGCTTTATTTACCGTACGCACGAAAGTTGTATTTCTCTGTAAATCGTACTATCAGTCGGTTAAAAAGATTTCGTTCTTATCAATAATATAAGCTGCTTTGACATTGACGTGCGCAAGCATAGACTGCCGATTAACAAACTCTCTCACTGACCGACTTTCAGAACGCCAACCCGCTCAACTGCTCCTCTTTGAATTTGTGGCGTTTCGAAAAATCGATGCGACACGTGCGACCTCTCTGCGGACAGATTTTGCATCAGTAATTGCTCCATACGTCCACACCGTCGTGAAGAGAAGCCGTATAGAATTATGGCCGCAAATATCATTAATCGTTTGAGCAACGCGATAAATAAAATCGAGCAAGCTCTCGGTGTTATTCTCGGTCACAGATTTCCTCCCGGTGAGTACAATTATGCGAATAATTGAACATGACGATGCGCCGATTTTGAATAGCGATCGAATTCAAATGACCTAACCTCAAATTAACAATTCCAATAACATTATAAATATTATTAGTGTTATCAATCTATCTTCGTTGGTGTCAATCATTAGTCAATTATTAGTCTTCGAGTATCTTTGACATTGAATTTCGAGAATCATCAAAGGAATTGTATCTACGTGATAATAATGTACACTTACAGGCACTCTAAACACACTTGTGAACACTCACCGACACTTCGTTTGATTTATAAGCGAGCGCGCTCACCACCCAAGGCAACAATAACTCGCTAATAATAAAATAAAATTCATATAATGTTTACTTCATTTTGAATAATTTGGCTCGAGCAAACAAAACAATAAAAATGAAACTTTTAATGCAATTATAATAAAGATTACACGATGTATAATTTTATTAAAACAAAAAAATGGTTCTTTATGAAATTCAAACATTTTTGCAATTTTTTTGAAATTATTCAAAATCACGTCAACTTATGATTAAGCAGAAAAAAGGGACAAGATATAAATTAAAACTTGCACATTTCTTACTCATAATTTTTTCGCCATTAAAACTTTTCTGTGAGGAATGAAAAAAAAAAAAAATTGACAAATCAAATTGCTCCAAAAATAGGATTTGCGAGTGGAAAAAAATTATAATAAAGTCATGAGGAAGAAATGATGTGCAAATTTTAATTTACATCTCTTATTAGCAAACAGTACAATGTGAGTTATTATTATTTTTCAACAAATTGTCAAGCATTCATCAAGCTTTTTCAATTAAACAAAAACGAATTAAAAACCAAAAAAAAAAATCTATAATTTAATCCATTTTTTCCTCAAATTAATTTCAAACCGTTTTTATTATTGAAAAGAAAATAATAATAATAATTTGATAATTTATTCACCGAGCAGGCTCGATCAGTGTTCTTGCTCACGATTTCGATGGCTTGGCGAGTTTGCCCCAGCGAATAAACAAATCAACGAAATCTTTCTCACTGCGAGATCTCGTTAACGATGGATTTTTGTGGGCTGTACCAAAGCATCGACGTCCAATCGAAAAAAGATTGACTCGAAAGATGGGAGACCCCGAGAAGAATACGAAAATGCTTGTCCCAAAAACAAATTTGTTGATGTGTCCAACATGCGGTCACGATTACGAATCACCGAAACTTTGCGGTAATTTAAAGAAATGATAAAATATTGTCGATAGCAATAAAAAATTCTCGTTTTTTATTTTACTTTTTATTTTGTTCAATTTTTTGTACATTCTAAGGTCACTGCTATACAAGAGTGAAACGCGAGACTGAGCAAATGCAAGAAGCGATACAAGAAAAATTGAAACTCGAACCAGTGGAAAATGAAGTTATTGTGATTTATGAGAATGAGAAGGAAAACAAAGACGAAGAATTTTGGAAGGTGAGTCGAAAAATGATAAACGTTAAAAAATAAATAAAATTTATTGTCAATAATAAAATTATTCAATCAGCTGATCAATTGTGAGAGAAATTAATCATGAAATTATTTTTAAAAAATTCAAACAATTGATAATTCATTTTTTTCCAATTTTAATTTGAGAAAAATTTAAATTCTTTTTTTTTTTTTTTTCATAGTGTAAAAAAAAAATGATTGACAAATATTGTGGATTTATAATTAAATTAGTCGATAACTAAGTTTCGTTGATAATATTTTTTTTTCAATTTTAATTAGAAGAAAATTTATTCACAATTTTTCATCTTTGCAGAATCAAAGAGTGGTGGAAATGCCAAAACCACGTCCCAATTGGTTTCATTCGAATTTGATGCAATCGACGACTCAAGAGCCCTCCGACAGCAAGGATGTCAAGCCAACCGAATTGGCTTAAAAACAAAAAATCTCGTCTTCATCAACAATTGTCTGTCACCAAAAGTAGTTATTTTTTTCTTTCATTTATTAATTAATTTTTTTGTTTACATCATAAAAAATGAGGAAATTAAAAAAAATCAGGTATGATGAAAATGATTAATGTTCCAGTCTTTGATCGATATTTATCCCTCAATTGTAGTAACTAAAATAATTCGAGGAAGAAAAATAATTAATTTACGATAAGAAATTATGAAATTTTTGAATGATTCTTATTTACAAGACGCTTAAAAAACAAACAAAAAATAATAATTCTATCTTCAATGTACAACTTCATAACTCTCCAGAGATTTTTCCTTCGTAAAGTGACCGACCACGTGCTCGTGAAAAGTCTCAAAAGTCGTTTTGCCAAAAAAAGCCCCGCACAGTGGACAAACATTTTGACCTTTTGCGGGGCCACTTTCGACAAATCCGAGATTCTCGGTAATGCGATTCTCTGGCAAAGGGCTCGCAGATGGTGGAAGACTCGTTTGCGTCGCTCCATGTTCCCTCAGACTGTCGTCAGAATCAAATTGAGTTCCGATCTGACAAGTCGTTTTGCTCGCGTTTTGTCGACAATTTTTACACGCTGTGCCTGCTGCAGATTCAATTTTTTCAGTACACATTTTCCTCTCAACTCATGAAGAAGATAAAAGAAAAAAAATATTAACTCTTCTCATCAAAAAGATACGCATAAAAATTTGATCAACTCCTAAATATAATTAACTTTTATTTTTTTCTACCAGAATTACCTTTTTTCATCCTTTTCAAATTTCGTAAAGCTCTTTTTAATCGAACTTGCTGATTTGCCAATGTCTCTTTGGTCTGGGATAGACGGAGATCGTGCTGTTTCAATTGTTGCAGCGAATCTGTATTGGCCTCTTCGGGATAAGTGAAACCGACTTTTTGTAGATTTATGTCTGCACCATTTTGCATCTCCACCATCTAAATTTTTGTAGTTTTTTAAATCAATTTTTTGTTTTTTAATTTTTTATATTATTGCAAATGGATAGGGAAAAATGATTTGATTGGTTCGCATACCTCTGTGCATTGCTGCTCGAGTTCCGATTTTTCCATCATAATACTATTGATAAGCCTTAATGATATTTCCTCCAAGCTCGGCTCTCTGTTACCTGAATATTAAAATTATCGATCAAATCGACAATTTTTTGCATTTTTTTTTTTTAAGAAAAAATTTGTAAAATTTTAATGATTTATCAACCGGCATCCATGGATGGTTCAAATTTGTTGGATTCCTTTTTTCCAACATCTGCACTAACGTCCTTAAAGCTATGAGTCAAAGCATCCAATTGTTGAGAGCCAGGATGCTGTTTCAGTGTATCTGATATTTTTATCAGCTGATTTCCAAGATTTTTGTTCGTTCTCGTTAATCGAGTCAATCTGCTCCACAATTGACGATTTTCAGCAGCGACCATGAATACATGGTGTGTCAACTGTGATTTTTGCTTTGTGAGCTCTTCAACTTTTGTCTACAGGTGAGAAATTTGGGGTAATGAGGGTCATGCTTATTAATGAAAAATATAGAATTCGAATTAATATTTTAGCAAAACATGAAGAAGATAATTGAGCATTATTTCATGTTTTTAACTCCCCGAACACATATTAGACGAGAATTCAGAATTCCACTTTTTTTTTTTTTTTTTTTAAATTAACGAACGTAATAATTCTAATTACTAAGATCTCGAAGATTTGAAAATTGCAAAATGTTAGAAAGATAATTGAGCATTGTCTGCTAATTGTAACCGCTCTAAAAGAATATATTTTAGCAGAAAATTTAGATTTCATCGACCCAAACGCTAATTACGTCGTTGGGGGGGATAATGAGGGTCACCTTGAAACCAAATGGCGTTTTTGAATTGAGGTTATGTTATTTTCCGACGTTATTCCCAAAATTTTCCCAGCAAATTTTGATGAAAAAAAAATCGCGAGCGTATGGAAATTTCATATTCATTAACTTCATCGAAGAATTTTCATTGAATTCAACGGATAAAATAGTCTGATCGTGAATATATAAAAAGTAGGGTAAATGGCGATCTTTGGCCAATTTGTTTTATTTTCACTAAAAAAACAATTATTGCACAATAATTTTGCACCCTCGGACTTCAATATTTCATAATTTACGTTACAAACTCTTCCTGGAAATTTACTAAATTACGTTTAATTGTTTTCTAACGGAAACATGTGAGTTTTCCGTTAAGTGACCCGTATTGCCCTCAAACGTTTATAAGCTGCATAACTTCGCTCACTAAACGTTTATTATAGCGAAAAGTAAAAAATAACCAACCTGAAGACTCGCCCCAGCCGCATTCTCGATGTTCGGGCATTCCTTTAAAAATTTATCGGGCGTTTTGCAACCTCGTTCGAGTCTCAATTCCATATTTTCCTCCTCGACCGTCGCCAATCTTTTTTGTAATTGTTGGCATCTCTCTTGCATCGTTTGAAAAGCAATTTGCAGGGCGCGCTGAGCACCGCTCGTATCTTCAACTTCCTGCATACTCATTATGTCAATCGCGTTTTTCTTTTTACGTTAAATTATTACGTGATTACTACGAATGAACAAATACGCGTCTTGAATAAACTGCTTCTGTCTGTCCACTCGTTCATCATTATATTTCACCAATGTTTGTGATTATTTTACGGTGAATCCCCGGCCACGATGACGCGTTTCGATTGCGCAGTTAGCTCGGAATTATCAGTAACGATGTTATCTCTGTACTCAACGTGTGTGTTTTGCCGATTTATTTGAATATTTCCCATTGAGCTTTATGGTTTGACAATATGTCCAGTTATTGGGAGCGAAAGAAAAACTAACAAAAGGTGAAACTTTCGCTTGCTGTCAGATACGACAGTTGAGCTTCAATTTCTCGCCACCGTGGCGCTGTCAACACAATTCGACATAACCGTAAAATATTTAATTTGAATTTTTCTCCTCTTTTCGAACGTCTCGGGTGCTTGAATGGTCAACATAATTGCAGGCGCATCAAGGTAGGAATATTAGGAAATATAAATTAGGAACAAATAAACGACATATATTTGCCAATTATTTCTTTTTTTATTTACAAATATCCCGTTTAATCGTTAATGGTATTCGGTAACAAAATTTTTGCGAGAGAGAGATGCACATTTACACAGAATAATCGCCGGCGCGCGTGCGCACTACTATATTATATGGCAATAAAAATGAATTAACAATTCTGCCTCCCTTATTCTCATCGTGCACAATAATTATGAAAAAAACAATACTGATTTTTTTTTCGGTTCAATGGTAAACTTTCATCGTACCACAGTTCGTTTTTTTCAGTCGCAACGTTTATACTTTTTTTCTTCACCCAAATGTTCGTCCGAAAGCTTTTACGCTCACATTAATATATATATATATATATATATATTAGTCCATTAAACAAAAAAAGATAAACAATTATGTTTTCAACGTATCAGTAGATATAGAATAATTTAACGTAATCGAGACGAGTAAATAGTACAAAATATGTACTATCTTGAGCTAGGCCTGAGATACAAATATAATTAATATTTCATGTATATGGGGCATTCCAGGCCAAATCTGCAAGCCCTAAAATTTTTCATTAATTTTTCCTCGTTATCGTAAAGCAACACAAACAATGACTACGGTAATTTGCCGGATTAAAAAATCTCTGCGGTTCAGTTTTAATATCACTTATACTATTAAATTAGAAATCATTTTAAATTATTAACAATTATTTTGTTGCATAGAACTACTCAAAATAATTAATAATCATTTTTTTTTACGCAAAAAAAAAACATTTTTTAATTATTAATAATATCTTTGATCAAACAAAACAGAATTTTAAATAATTCACAACTATTTTGGTACAAAAAGAACATTTAAAAATCATTAATAATTAATAGAAAAAAAACAAAAAATTATTGTTACAAAAAACATTCAAACTTATATACAATTAATCGACTAGAAAAATTACTTGAATTAGTGCCTAACATTCATATTTCTGATTCTTCATCCGAAATAAATATAATTTCATAGATGTAAAATAATGAAAATGTTAAAATAATTTTTTTTTTCGCCATTGCTATTTTTGGGAGGTTTTTAAAAAATTTGACTTTTTAACAAAATATTTAATGTAAAAAAAATTTGGAATAATTAAAAAATTGGTGGAACGTTTTTTTTGTGTGTTGGCCCACAAAGTACTGAAAGGGGCAAAAATAAATAAATAATCGTAGTGTTCCATTAACATGGAATCTATATATATATATATATATATATATATATATATATATATATATATATGAGAGCAGCCTCTCCTCTCGATCATTATCGACTGATTAATCAAATGATCGATCACTTTAGAAAAATCTGCCAATAATAATGACGTTATATGGGGAGCTCGAAAATTTCGCTCATACATCGTGAAATCCTTACTTTTTTTTTTTCAACGACGATTTTTCTTTTTTTTATCCCCCCCCCCCCTCCCCTCTCAAAGTCTCAACATTGCAACATTCTGCTAAGGCGAACTCAACACTGACCACATAGATTATACACAATCGATCTATATAGGCATTACAAAGCAATCGATTAATCGATTTTTTTTTAAATCTCGATCCATTAATTGTACACATTATGTCTCTTTGATCTAGAAATTTAAATAACTCACGATCTATCAACGATTAACGCCGATTATTTACTTATTGTTGGTTATCTGACAAACATATATTTTTTTTTTTTTTTTAATTTATACATTACAGCGAATTCGGGCTCCTGAGGCAATAATCGTTTCTTTTATTTCCATATAATAATAATAATAATAATAATAATAATTCCTTACAGCCCAAATTTTTGCTCGTTAAAACTTTCAGAGTTGCAGCGCGTCGATTTTCATTTCCCGTAGGCTCGAATCTGTCTTAAAATGGATTAGGCTTTTCGGTATGACGTTTAATGGTTTTTTTTGTTCTTTTTTTTTTTTTTTTTTAACGATACGTGACTTTTACGATTAATAGCGGACGCGTGCGAGTCTGTGTATTTGTTCTTTTTTTTTTTAAATCGCGTATCTGTTGAATGATTTTTCTATTTTCAGGCCTTTACTGAGCCATTCACACTCGCGTTAAAAATAATAATAATAAAAAAATAATAATAAAAAAATGATCGAACAACGTGCGGGCACGCATTGTGATCAGTAAAATCCACCATGGTATTTTATATATATTATATATAAAATTCGAAATGCCATTCGAAGTTTTTTTTTTTTTTTTTTTTTTTCTTTTTTTTTTTTTTTTTCTTTACTGTATAGCACATTATTATCTCTCATATATTTAACAGCGTGGCTATACTTTAACGTCGCTTATAAACTATACGAGAAAAAAAAAAAAATCAAAATTTCAGGGATAAAATAAAATAATTTTGTTTTTTTTTGTTTTTTTTTTTTTGGACGGTGACGATCGAGAAACATTAAACGCGAATACCATACACGAGTTCTCAAAGTCTTAAAATGGTCATAAATCGCTTTGGAAATTGAAAGAAAGAAAAAAAAAAAACTCACTCGACATTTCGAGATCGGTTAAAAAAAAAAAAAATCCTCGTGAGGTCAACATCGTCAAATTATTCCATTCGCCCAATCATCTGCGGACCACAGTCGTATTGGTATACTCGTATTCCAAATTTCGTACGGATCTGTAATCAAAAAAAAAAAAACAAAAATGTTTCCAAGCGAACTATCCATTTTTTATGAACGATTTTTTTTTTTTTCGAATTTACGTTTCATTGTCTCGAAAAGCGATCAAATAATCGAGTCATGCTGAATTAAAAAAAAAATCGTTATTTTGGAAAAAAAAAAATGGAGAAATCTCTTGGAGTTTTACTCTTGGATTAAAATTCAGCGCGATCGATCGATCGCAATTAAAAGAGAAAAATTGCAAAAAAAAAAACGAAAAAAATTAAAGAAAAAGAAAATTGGATAAAAAATTAAGGAAAAAAAAGAAACGTTTTTTCGACGTCACCGATCGTAACCAATTTCGTACATATATCGAATGAAGTACTGGAGATTGATGGTTACTTGAGCCGTTGCGTAACATTCGCCAGGGCAACGGCAAACGCTTGAAGTGCACTGAATGGATACTGAAAGTCCAGTGTGTAAGCGTTTCCGTCTATCCTTCCGAACTGCATCACCTAGAATAATGAAAAAAAAAAAGAAAAAAAAAAAATTACTTTCGGTTGGGGTTAAATTAATTTTGGCTTGGGTCAGCCTGGATTAGATTAAATAAGGATAGTACGTTGGTAATTTCAAGTTAAATTAAATACGATTTTATGTGGAGCTAAAAGAGTTTCTATCGAGCGTGAAATAATAATAATAATAAATTAAAATCTCACCTGCTTTCCTCGAAATTCAATCTGAAAGTTTTTTGCACTTTCTTGGGTGACCCTGCCACCAAAATCAAGCTGATAAACCTGACTGGACTCATTCCACATCGGTGCTTTATTATGCATCACCAATTCACGTCTGATAACTTCGGGCTTGTGTCCCGAATTGCCACCACCTCGTTGCTTCAACTGAAATTCAAATGGATTCTATTTATCGGCAAAAATGTAATTATTTCTTCACATTTTCGTCCTTTTGCCCACATTCCCAAAGCTCATTGTATTGTGAGAACCGACCTTTTGCCGAAGTTGAGCCTTTTGAAAGGTTTCCAAATTTCTGTAACTCGACGAAGTCTCATCCTGAATGAGACCCTCGTCATCTGAACTTTCGCCACGACTCTTTCGAGCTCTTCTGTTGAGCAGCGGACTCGAGAGTAACCTTCTCCTGATGGGTGAAGCCGATGCTGGCCTTTTTCCTTTTTTCGAGGGTGCTGGACTGCTCGGTGAACTCCTCGGTAAACGAGAAGTTGGACGTGGCGATGGTGGTGGCAGAGAATGACACTCGTCAAAATCTCGCAAACGGGCTGCCAGTCCATCCAACGAGGAGGCCAGAGAACCGCTAAATTTAACAAAAATTTGTTGTCAGTGTTTCGCATTTTTATGGATATTGGATCATTCCAATTGGATTCCATCGTAAAATCATCAAAAATAATATTTGCATCAAGTAATACTAGTCCAAAAGCTCGCGTAGATAAACCAAGCAGTAATTTCTCCAATTTTTCAAATTCAATAATGAAAAACGCTTTTCCGATAAAATATTATTTCTTCAGATGCATTTGGAGCCAGCTATTTTCCCTCTCTGGATAATTATATCCTTGAAAACAACTCGCGGAGTAAATTGTAATGATGCGTCCATTTTCCAACGTCTCAACAATCGAATTCAACCAAAATGTATCATTGTTAAGCTTACCTGACCGGCGAATCACTCGGTTCCTTTCTCAATTCAGTCCTTATCTCCTCTTCCACGCGCTTAGCAACATCGAAAACCTCTTGGTCACGTGATTCTCCCACTCCTTCGTTTTCCCCCTTCCCTTTCTCGCTGTCCTCGTTGCACTCGACAATATCAGCTCCCGCAACTTCCTCCTGATGTTCCGGCAATTGTGGCGCGAGTGAAATAAGTTCGTTGCTCGGGAACATATCACTCGAGTCCAAACTCCTTGATTTTCCGCAAGTTCTCAGACGCGGCTTAGCACACTGTGGACTGGTCTCGTGGGTAGTTTTATTTTTTCTTCTTTTCTTCGTTTTTCTCGATACGAGTACGAGCCTCTTGTTGGGCGCCTCTTTTCGCAACATTTTCAGTGCAACGTCACAGGGTACCATTTGAGCATCAACAAGATCAAGATAACCAACGCTACAGCTCCGAACAATTGGATCTAATGACGGGCACAATGGACTTATACTGACGACAGTTGGAGTTCTATGAACGCCCCTTAATTGTCCGACAAAATCAGTCTCGAAGCGTGCATTTTCCTCGTCGATGTAACGCATCTCTTCGATTTTACCAGTCGTAACGCCAACTTGATTCGTATGATTCGAACTACCTTTTGCGCAACAACCAACGGTCTTTCCCTCCTTTCTCTTATTGATGCATTGACCCGCGGCACAAGTTGTCGTCGAGCCAAAATGGCACTGTGCCGAATTTCCTGGCAATTGGTGGGAGCACGTGGGTGAACCAGGACCACTTGGTGAGCCAAGTACAGTCTTTGCGAATCCTGGAATTTGCGATTGTCCGGAATTTCCAGATGGTGAGGTCAAATTCGAGAGTACACAATTGCCAGGCTTTAGGCTATTTTTCGTATGAATGTAAGTCTGGCAGGTTTGTAAAACAAGAGTTTGTGAACTCGGTGAGTTTAGATACAATTGTTGGGACTGCGAACCATTTCCAGGACTGTTCAATGAATTCATCATTGAACTTTGCGAGCATGATCGTTGATTATGATTTACCAGACTAGACTGACCATTTTGCAGAGATGTTGGAATTATGCTCGATTGACAACTGGGCAGATTTGATTGAATCTGATCGGAATTCTGATTGATCTTGTTGTTTTCTAATTCTTTTCTCATTGCCATGCTCGTTTGTTGATCAGCCAGGGCTGTTTTAACGCGTTGCATGTTGCCTGAATAATCCGTGCCTGGATTTGACGTTGCTATCAACGTTTGGGTTGGGGCAACTGCATTCTTCGGTGATTGCAGTGCCGGCACGTCGCAGCATCTTGGCGCATTGTGACGGGGTGGAGTTCTGTATGTGTTGCTCGATGCTGCCCGAAGATTTTCACAAAAATTTACCATGTCTTGAAGATCAACGTATGGGAATTCTTCCTCGTAGCTTTCGGCGCGTGCGAGAGCAGGTGGGAGTGAAGCTTCGCTTGGTAAAAATTGATTCGATGTCTGTGATTTTGGCCTGTTTGATGGATTTAACCTCGTGTTACGAGGTGTCATAGGCGCTATTGGAGGTGCCTGCTGTGTATCCGAGGTGCTTCTTGTTGCTCCCTGGGGCTCTTGAAAACTCTCTTCCTCGTCTTCGGAAAAAAGATTTGGATTGAAGGTTGGATCGGGACCTGTGGAAATATTTTAAATCGTGTCCTCCGATAAAATTCACATCCACACCATATAATATCATTAGTCTTGGCTGCTTTTTATTCTTACGCTAAATTTATGCAAAAAAAAATCATTAAATGATTTGGTTAAAATCATCGTTGAAATAAAAATAGCCATAAAAAAAAAAATGACATTGTGACAATTCAGTCAGGGACGCGATGTTCAAGGAAAACATCTCGATAAATTTGATCAAGTTAGAAAAAAATTAATGAAATATAGTTTTTATTCTAGAGTGATTGGATTAATAAAAAAAAAAAAACTGTTTTATGAATAATCATAGGAATGAGAATTAAGAAAATTTATTGTGACCTGCTGGCAGGTCATCGCGAAGTTCCGTCATAACCAGGGTCATCTGTCTGGGTTGAAGATGCAATAATGACGTTCTGTAGGTGACCTGGCCAAGGTTAGCTGGCACTGAATCTGCCAAACCGTGAATTTTGAATTTTGTTCCCCATATATTTGAGGTCACCTCCACCAATCTTGCATGCTTGACAAAACCAAAAATAACGATAATTAGAATTTGTGGCAATTTTTTTTTCTTTTTTTTTTGACGTCTCTCATTTACCTCTGGCAGAGTATCGACATAGGCCAGATCGTCAGATTCCTCATTGGACTTGTCTTCTCTTCTGCGCCGATTTTTTCTTCGATTTCTCGGTGAACCGCATAACTCGGCTGTGTCCTTTTCCGTGTCTGAACCGTCACTGAACGCAGGAAATTGGCTCGTGTATTCAGGCACGTGAAGCGTGTCCTGACTCTGAGGATCGAATATTACGAATTCTGGCCTTATTTTGCTCGTTCTTCGTCCCTTTAAAAGTGGCACCAAACCACCGAGATACTCGAGATAAAGAGTGTAACACGGTGCTGGCTCACCAGCGTGTCTCAGCATTGTGCAGTGTAATCTTCCACCTCCTGGCGGTGGTCGTGAAACGAATCTTCTCAGTTCTCTTGGCTCGGGCACGCATGACCTTGGAGGGGGGGGGGCAAACCGATGCCAAAATTTAAATTAATTTTACGGACTGGTTTTTTTTTTAATTGAATGTCTCGGTCAAATTTATTTCTTGGACAGATTTGTGTCTCCTGCAAAATCGATACGACGTTTTGGCTCTTCGTCTGCGTTTAATTTTTTTTTAAATCAAACTTTTTGTTTTCTCGTTTTTTGTCTACTACGATCGAATGGATGGATCGATTTTTATGAAACTTTCGAGGTTTTCACTTGGATACTTGACTCGAAAATGCATGGCGAAGAAATGTAGAAAAATTCAAAATGGTGGTGAAAATATGCCGGGTCAAAAGTAAGAAATGAACAGATTTTTATGAAAATTGGTACGCGACGTTTCGATGAGTTGAAGATAAAATTTTGAAAATTCAAAATGGCGGAGTCAATATGGCTGACGAAAAATCCAAAAGTGATTCGATTTTTATGAAAATTGATATCTAGGAGTTTTTGCGGTTATCGATTTTAAATTCAAAATAAAATTTTGAAAATTCAAAATGGCGGTATGAATAAAAACTAAAAATATTGCGATTTCGATGAAATTTGATACGTGGGCACTCTTGGGATTGTTCATTTGAAATTCAGTGTGAAATTTGAAAAATTCAAAATGGCGTCGAGCTAATTAAATGAAGAAAGTCGACTCGGAGCCAAAAACGTTGCATCCATTTAACGCAGCGAGCTCACAGTGAGGATAAATCGATACGCCGTCGTCGTTTTTCTTTCGACACAAGCAAATAAGTTTCTTTACCTTATAGTACTGGCAAATAGGGCAGCTACGAGAGCTCTCAGTCTCGCTGGCAGGGGTAGTTGCTGGACGCTAGATTCTCGTGCCAGGGCTGCACGCACCGCAAGTCTCGACAACAATTGCAACGAGCCAACCCTCCTGTGTGTGTCCGTTAAAAAAAAAATGGAAAAAAAAATATACAGAAAAATTAATGGCGCGCGACAAAATCCTCAAATAGAACAAATTGGCGACGCCATTATTGATTTTTCTTTGATTCTTTGATGTTCTCTTTTCTCGCTTTTAATTCATGAAAATGCACACTCACAGGGTGAAACGAAGCTTATCAGATATTGGAATTTGATAACAGTCATATATATATATATATATATATATATATGTATATAATATATTTACCGTGAGACCCAGGCTGCATGAACACGTGCACCTGTCGCCACAAATAATCTTCTGTCATTGTGTCCCCACGTCAATGCTGACACTTGACACTAAAATTAAATATTAGGAGAAATAATAATTAATTTCTTTACTTTTGAAATTCGGGTCGAATAAAATATGAAATCGAATCGAATAATAAGTCAAGTTTGATACGAAATTGAATAAAATATTAGAAAAAACATAAAGTTCATTAAAAAAAAAAAACAAATCGGCAAAATTCATTATTAATGATTAAAATTCGGAAAAATTATTTCGAACGAATGAAAAAAAAAAAAATTACCTGAGTGTATGGAATCGTTGTGGTGTAGACGAGACTACCAGAGTCCGAGTAAAATTTCAACAGATTCGTGTATTCTTGAGAATTTGTTTGAAATATCTCGGAATCCCTTGTGCCGGCAATTGCGAGAAGTTTACGTGAATTGCTCCATTCGGCGTGCAAAGGAGCTTTTAGCCCGGTCCGTACAGTAATAGGCGATAAATCATCGAACGAACGTAACATGACGATGTTACCATCGGCCAGGCAAACGGCCAATATATAACTACGTTCGTCTTAAAAAAAAAAAAAAAAAAAGAAAAAAATCGAATAATCGACTCTGATTAATTATGCACAAAGTCAATCTACGTAATGACTATTTACAGGGCAGCTTTATAAAATGTAAATTTATTTCAATTATCAACTCGTTAATTAATCGTATCAGCTGGTATTCATGAATTTTGTAATTTAAAAAAAACGTAATTTTTTTATCCCATTATCTATGAATTTTATTTGCTTAAAAAGTGGAAAAAAAAAATTTAATGTGCCACTTTAATCGGAGAAGAATTTTTTAAAATTATTTTCTGGCTGGTTAGCTTGAATATTTTACGAAAAAAAAATGAATTTACCTTGTTGAGCAGCATTTCCTGACACATCGTCGTCACCCTCTTCCATTTTGAATTTTTCGGCGCTCCATGCCATCGAGGTTACACCAGCTGCTAGCTGGACCTCGGAGACCATTGCACCGTGTACGTCCATCACGATTAATTGACCTGCGGTCGTACCGAAGTAAACCTGTTCGATTTTAACAGGTCATCAAGAACTGTTTCTTTTTTTTTTTTAATCCAAAAAAGCTTTCTTGCTTCTTATTTAATATTTGTAAAATAATTATTTCTAATTATTCATTGCGTCGATTTATTTTAATGCTATAGTGTCTCGTTTACGCGAGACGCTCGCCGTCAAGCCACCTGGCGGAATTTTGCCAAATTATCGATAAGGCCATTTCGTCTTAAAATATGACGTATAAAAATTTATAATTATAGGGAATTTCTCATTATTCGTTCGAGTTTTTATCGAATAAAAATTGTGCCAATTCTTTTTCATAATTAAAAGAAAAAAAAAAAATCTCTCACGAAAATATAAAGTTGTCTATCAAAGTTGAATATTGCTGTAATCGATAACAAATAAAACTCAACAATTGAATGTAGTTCAAACTTTTTTTTTGTCGACTGTTTCAATTCTTCATCGTTCATCAATCATGACAGTCGTTCTTTTTGTTTTTATCTCTCTATCCTTCGTACGAAAATAAAATTTCGTCTCAAAATATGATGTATAAAAATTTATAATTATAGGGAATAATTATTTCTCATTATTCGTTCGAGATTTTATCGAATAAAAATTGTGCCAATTCTTTTTCATAATTAAAAGAAAAAAAAAAATTCTCTCACGAAAATATAAAGTTGTCTATCAAAGTTGAATATTGCTGTAATCGATAACAAATAAAACTCAACAATTGGATGTAGCTCAAACTTTTTTTTTATCGACTGTTTCAATTCTCCATCGTTCATCAATCATGACAGTTGGTCATTTTGTTTTTCTCTCTCTGCACCCTTCGAAAGAAAATAAAATTCCGGAAGATCGATGTGAAAACGTACCTGTTGATCATCTGGGGTCCAGATACCACAGGTTATTGTTGCCTGATCGTTGAGCATAGAGGACCAATATCTCTGACCGGCCACGCTACCGACCAGAACAAATCCATCCTGCAAAAAAAAAAAAAAAAAACCCTCAAATAAGCTCGTTGTTTAATTCAACGATACATTGAATGGTTAGATTTTCCCTCCAGTTCACAATCATCTCTGTGAACTTTTTGTAATGTCAGCCAGCCAATAACATATATATGCAATGTATACAAACCCTTTCTATATATATATAGAAAGGGTTTGTATGCATATATATATACATATATATAGAAAGGGTTTTATTGCCAGGTCGAGGGGGGTGGCGATCGTTTGAGGGCAAATGTAGGATACGCTATATTGGCCTTAAAACGAAATCGGGAACACGCGCTGTGTCCTCATGGTTTAAGCACTGAGGCCGCATCGAGAGAGAAAGGGAGGGGAGAGAAAGAGAGAGAAAGGGGAGAAAGAGAAAATCGAATTTTGGCAACGAAACTCTGCTCGTTGTCCCATCAGTCGAGAGGGCTAAAAACGAAAGAGAGAGAGAGAGAGAGAGAGAGAGAGAGAGAGAGAGAGAGAAATAGAGAAAAAGACCCAACAAGGTCGATTTCTATGTACGACCGTCACCGTATAAACGAGAATCTCCCTCGCTCTTTCTCTCTCTTGGGTTTTAGTATAGTCAGTAGCGGAGAATTTAGCCTGGTAGCTATCGATTCTCATAGCACCGACAAACGTCGAGTATCACGAGGTTGCAGCTATTGCCTGACATTTCGCCACATACACATACATATATATATATATATATATATATATATATATATATATATATATATATAAGTGACAAGCGCATAAATTCATGTAAAAATATAATATATATGGGTTTTTATTTGGACAGTTTGTGAAAAGAAAAAATGTCTAATAAAATTAAATATTTACTGTTGACTATTTAGTGGTAAAAATAAATTTTGGCGTTTATGCAATTTTTCGAAATTTTATTGTTTACTTCGAAATGAGAAAAAAGTAGTTTAGTCATTTTTTTTTTGTTCAATTTAGACGTCATTGATTGTCATAATTTAATAGTGAATTTTAGCAAATAAATATCAAACTTTTTTTTTACTATGAAACAGTTTCGTAAATTACAAATTAGTCGTCACTAATAATTACCACTTGAGTGTGAAGTTTACCTAGTTAATGTAAATAAAAAGTTGGCCCTTATTTCCTATGAAATAATTGTGTAAACTATAAATTAATTATTTTTAATAGCTGCAATTTTTCCGAATGGTATATATACATATATATATTATTTTTATCTTTATGAAAAAAAATTAATCGCTTGTACAATTACCCGATAACATATGAGGGCCATTCTTCCATCGTGGGACCATGAGAAGTGCGTGACCGGAGTACTTCTGTCGTTTATCAATTCTATGCTCCAACGTCCATCGTACTTTATCCATACGAATATAACTCCCGAACTGTCGCACGAGGCCAATTTTTGATATGGCTCGTTCCATTTCACAAGTATCACCTGCAAGGACACACAGTTAAAATTCATTAATATCGTACATTGAAATAAAAAGTTATTCCTTATAAAAAAGAAAATATTATCGGTTAGAAAAATTCTTATTTTTTTTTTTAGCTTACAATAACTCGAACATTAACATTAAGAGATATTGAATGATAAAAATGAAAAAAAAATCACTTGGGCAAGTTATCGTTTTCTATCGTACATTATAATTGATAGAAATTTCAAATCATTTTTATGAAAAAGAAATTAATCATATTTTTTAATTATATTTGTATTATTATTATTATTTATTTTGTGCACCTTTTGACTCTCAACAACTTGAAAAGTTTCGAGCCAACGAAAGATCGTGGAGTAAAGCTACGAGAATAGGTAAAAAGTTATCGAACAGAGAATGAAAACGATGAAAAGAAAAAAAAAAGAAAGGATGATAAAACGCTGCGCCCGTATCCTCTTTACACACCCGATTTACGATCAATTTCAAACTTTACTCAGAGTCCGCTAAATTTCGTCGGCAGGTTTTGCCAGGATTCACTATATCCATCTAATATATGGTGTATAACTATGGGGGATGGTCGAACAAGTTATCGGCCCGAGTTAAAGTCAATTTACCTATATAGCACGAGACTTATTTTTTTGATGAAGAAAAGTTTTATCTATTAAAAAAATATATATATATATAAAATTCCTAATTTTAAACAAGCCCAGATTTTTTTTCAAAATAAATTATAAAAATATCTTACCCTTGTATTAAAAAATAGAAAAGCCTAAATTTTTATCGACAATTTTTCAGTATAATTTATTTTTATACAATTTTTAGTCGTTTGTAATAATTACATTGAATTAAAAATTATAAAAAATAATTACGTTCTATATACAATCGTTATAAAAATATGTAAAATCGTTACGAATTTCTTAAGCATTTTTTGTATATAATAAATTTGCAACTAAATTGCAGATTTTTATACATTTTTCGTAAATGAAATTCATTAGTCTGAATATTGAATGCATAAAATTCGTTATTCATTCAATGTAAGGATTTATTAAACGATTCTTTTTATCGGACCAATTTTTTTTTTTTTTTTTTTTCCTCAATAATCTTCGTTATTCTCAGCTCTTTCATTTGAAAATTATCTTACCCTTGTATTAAAAAATAGAAAAGCTTAAATTTTGATCGACAATTTTTCAGTAAAATTTATTTTTATACAATTTTTAGTCGTTTGTAATAATTACATTGAATTAAAAATTATAAAAAATAATTGCGTTCTATATACAATCGTTATAAAAATATGTACAATCGTTACGATTTTTTTAAGCATTTTTTATATATAATAAATTTGTAACTAAATTGCAGATTTTTATACATATTTCGTAAATGAAATTCATTAGTCTGAATATTGAATGCATAAAATTCGTTATTCATTCAATGTAAGGATTTATTAAACGATTCTTTTTATCGGACCATTTTTTATTATTTTTTTCCTCAACAATCTTCGTTATTCTCAGCTCTTTCATTTGAAAATTTGATTCACTCGGCGAAGAGTGAATTACTGCACAGTAAAAGCTAAAGGACTCTCGAGAGTCAGTTGACGATTCTTTAAGGTTTTTTTTTTCCTTCGGGCTCTACTGCACATTTATGAGTACCCATCGCGACAAGCGTTTTGTATTCGGATATACTATGGAGGACAAAACGAGAGTAGCAATGAAAATGAGAAAGAAAGTTTTTGAATTCACTTAAGTAAATATATAGATGGCGCTCGCGACCTAAATGCGAATAACGTACCGCAGCAGCCAGTTATATCGTTGTAACTTCATTATTTCATGTACCGCGTGCTTTCGCTCGATCGCAAACGAGCCCTTTGCCCATTTATATAGGCCATTTCAGGCCAAATCGACAGGACCGTAAACCTTACAATTTTTTTAAATTCTTTTCCCCTTTCAGTATTTTGTAGGGAAGCACACAACAGACTGTACGATTAAAAAAAAAAAAATTGAGTACCCTTTGCCCATTTATATCGGCCATTTCAGGCCAAATTGACAGGATCGAAAATCTTACAATTTTTTTAAATTCTTTTCCCCTTTCAGTATTTTGTAAAAAAATACGAAAGACTGCACCAATTTCCAAATTAAAAAAAAAAAATGGAGCATCCTTTGTTCATTTATATCGGCCATTTCAGGCCAAATTGACAGGATCGTAAACCTTACAATTTTTTTTAATTCTTTTCCCCTTTCAGTTTTTTGTAGGGAAGCACACAATAGACTACCATTAAAAAAAAAAAATGGAGCATCCTTTGCTCATTTATATCGGCCATTTCAGGCCAAATTGACAGGATCGTAAACCTTACAATTTTTTTAAATTCTTTTCCCCTTTCAGTATTTTGTAAAGAAATACGAAAGACTGCACCAATTTCCAAATTAAAAAAAAAAAAATGGAGCATCCTTTGCTCATTTATATCGGCCATTTCAGGCCAAATTGACAGGATCGTAAACCTTACAATTTTTTTAAATTCTTTTCCCCTTTCAGTTTTTTGTAGGGAAACACACAACAGACTGTACCATTAAAAAAAAAAAAAAAATGAGTACCCTCTGCCTATTTATATCGGCCATTTCAGGCCAAATTGACAGGATCGTAAACCTTACAATTTTTTTAAATTCTTTTCCCCTTTCAGTATTTTGTAGAGAAACCACAAAACAATTCTCAGGGCCTTGCCAATTTAGCCAGGAATGGCCCATAGATACACGTGACACGGTTATCCAAACCGCGGCAGGGCAGCAATTAATTCTTAAGCGAGTCGAGCTTCGCTGCGCAAGCTATACGACCCCCCTATATATATAGGTATATATATATATCGATCTTCGCTCTGTCGTCTGCAGACAAAGTTGTACGTTTATGTAAAAGCAACCCTCGCGTGTCAATCGGCAAAAAAAAAATTGGCCATAAATTATATTTTTTTAACAATTTGTATCATTTCATTTTTTCTCTTATCCATGAAAAAAAAAAATCTTAAACATTTTATCGAGATTTTTCAACTAATTTGACTAAGGCGATTTTTTTTTTTTGCTGACTTTGTTTGTTTTAGTGATAAAATCATTAACGAGCCACCGAAACTATAACGATGAAACGTTTAACGAAACTCGATAATTTTTACTCATCAGGACTTTCGGGGCAATTTCGTTAGTGATTTTTACCGTGGAAATTTCCTGTGAAGAATTAACGTTTATTCGTTCAGGATTTTCCATGACAAATTACATAAAATCGTAGATAAAAAAAAAAAAAAATCATATTGTTTTATTTTACATATATAATTTTACTTTTCGTTTTAAATTACTTGGCGTTCTCTTGATTATTTACTTACTATCTCTTTTTTTTTTTTTAATATTTCTAAGGGAAAATATAATTTTGTCGAAAATGTATTTTTTTGTAGACGAGAATGAAAATTGCCACTTGGCAAAGTGAAAATCGTTAAGGGTCGACCGTTAAAAGCTGACCTTTTTAGATATATATATATATATATATATATATACTGACCTTTTTAGATCGGTTATATATTTTTTATATATATATATATATATATATATATATATAGGCACTTGCAGTGGTTGCATGCATATGCGATTGCGGAAGCTGCATATTTCATCGCTGCAGCAGACAACATTTCAACGAGTCATGTATACACACAGTACAAAACGGAACGGACGAAAATTTAAATAGAAACAGAGTGGCATAATTTTTGTTATTATCATTATTATTATTATTATTTTTGTTTTAATTTTTTATTTGTGTTACTGGAACGTTTCGTAAAAATCCCTTTCAGATTTTCACAAAGTTTCTCTTCTTCCCAATCGATTTTCCTACACTCCACATTTTTGCCATTTTCCTGTTAGTTCCCCCCAGGGATCGCATCCGCAGCCAACTCGAATTATTCGAAAAAAAAAAACGTAATTAATTATCATAAATATGTACGGTAATTTGTACGAATAATAAATTAAACAAATTGGTGGTTACAAATTCGTATTAATGTGGTTTAAAATTACACTTTTTTTTTTTTGGTTAATTCCGTTTCTCATGGAGATTCTTGTAATTCGCGAAAAAGTAAAATCTCTTGGGAATGGAAAGTTTTTTTTAAATATTTTTTTGCTATGTCCTAACTGTTGGTAAAATTTTCAAAAATTGCTGTTTATGTGAATTTCAATATGCAAATATTTATATCTTAAATCGTTAAATATTTTTTTTATTGTTTAATTGTCTATGAGGGAGATTGATATGGGCCTTTTCGTATTACGTAACTGCACGTACTTCGTAATATCATACATAATAACTCTATTCGCAAAATTTCAAAAAATTGCTGTTTTTGTGAATTTTAAAATACAAATATTTATATTTTAAATCGTTAAATATTTTTTTTATCGTTTAATTGTCTATGAGGGAGATTGATATGGGCCTTTTCGTATTACGTAACTGCACGTACTTCGTAATATCATACATAATAACTCTATTCGCAAAATTTCAAAAAATTGCTGTTTTTGTGAATTTCAAAATACAAATATTTATATTTTAAATCGTTAAATATTTTTTTTATCGTTTAATTGTCTATGAGGGAGATTGATATGGGCCTTTTCGTATTACGTAACTGCACGTACTTCGTAATATCATACATAATAACTCTATTCGCAAAATTTCAAAAAAATCCTGTTTTTGTGAATTTCAATATGCAAATATTTATATTTTAAATCGTTAAATATTTTTTTTATCGTTTAATTGTTTATGAGGGAGATTGATATGGGCCTTTTCGTATTACGTAACTGCACGTACTTCGTAATATCATACATAATAACTCTATTCGCAAAATTTCAAAAAATTGCTGTTTTTGTGAATTTCAAAATACAAATATTTATATTTTAAATCGTTAAATATTTTTTTTATCGTTTAATTGTCTATGAGGGAGATTGATATGGGCCTTTTCGTATTACGTAACTGCACGTACTTCGTAATATCATACATAATAACTCTATTCGCAAAATTTCAAAAAATTGCTGTTTTTGTGAATTTCAATATGCAAATATTTATATTTTAAATCGTTAAATATTTTTTTTATTGTTTAATTGTCTATGAGGGAGATTGATATGGGCCTTTTCGTATTACGTAACTGCACGTACTTCGTAATATCATACATAATAACTCTATTCGCACACTGATCTAGTACGTACTATGAGGGTAGTCTACGTGACCACTTTATTATCGACTTAACGTCCTCTCTCTCTCTCTCTCTCTCTCTTCTCCTTTCTAGTTCCAGAGTCACTGTATAGCATGGACAAGCGTTTCCCGCGCCTGAGAGGCATCCGTAAGGTGTGTACACTCCGCTTCTATCTGTTCTAGCATTTCCGTATATATATATATGTATATGTATATCTATATATATATATAGAATACTCAACCGCAAACGCGGCGAATACCGGTGCCTTCCGCTTCTTCGAGCGTGCGAACATGGCAAACTCGAAACTCAACTGTACTATATATGTATATATATATATACATAAATCTTTATGAAACAATATATATATATATATATATATATATATATAGTATCGTAAGGGCTTTATACCATAAGCCCCGTATGTTTTGAAACTCCATTAGGTATTAAGGCCGGAAGACCGGAAAGCTTCGAGACTTGGACCATCGACTCGTGACCAACGTGCTGGGGTAGAAATACATCTCTATGTGTGTGTTCACGCTAATCTTTACACCCTTTATTACCGTTTCATTCTCTTTTCAGGCTTTTCCAAATAATTTTACAAATACGAGGTCTTCGAGAGTATGTAAAATACTCGTGAATCGAAGATTACGTCGCTTTTACATAAAAAGTTTGAAAAATAAATTAGGTTATTTCTAATAAATTTAAATTTTACGTTAAATTCATTTGAATGAAAAAAAATTAAGAGACAAACAAAATGTTACCTTTTGATACGAAATATTTATTTTTATTTTTATTTCAACCTGGATTTTATTTTTTTACTTTAATATTAGCAAACAGCTAACACGAATGGATGAACTGTCGATGTGAAATTCTTGTCATCATTATAAAAAAAATTGTCGTACCGAAAAATCCTTATCGTTCGACAATTGCGAGGGTAAAGTTAGTAACGAAATTTTCCACCAGTCGTTGTGACCAAAATCGAGAGTATAACGAGAATTGGCCCCAAACAGCCGAGGCTCGCGAGAGCTTGGCAATTTAGCGAATGGTTATGGGTCTGATAATGGCGAAGCCAGATTTTTTTTTTCACACTCGATATTATGCAACATTTTTTGTTTTTTTTTTTTTTTACGTAAGGCGACATGACAATTTTTTCAACGTTTTATTAGAGAGAAGAGGCGAGATAATGGGATTTAAAGAAAAGTCCCGGGTGAGAAAAGGAACGAGAGGGAAGAGACAACCCTCCCTTCTAGCTATTCTGCCACCCCTCGCGAATAATCGCGATATCGATTCGCACGTTTGGCTTGAGGTTGGCACGGCCTAGAACAGAAATAAACGAAAGACCCGCGACGGGTTATGCACCTGCCTCTCTGCACATCCTGTATATATTTATATATCATTTAAACGATACAACAATCAATATTATAATTGAATAACAAATATATAATAAATTATTTGGATTTTACTGTATTGCTGCATTTAATGCCAACAACTGCGGACGACCCAGCTGTGAAATACGAGCTCATTTTTTTTTTCAAATGCAATTACGATACTACGTAATTACAATAAATTTTTTATAGCATTTTTTTTAAATTTAATTTGTTTTTTTCTTCTAAGGATTTTTTTAATTTTAAAAATTTTTAGTCATTTTTTTATTTAAGAAAACGTTCAGGAAAAATTGCGCATTTAAATTTTTTTCACGTGCTTGGGCAATTGTGTAATGTCAGCATGTGCCAAATAGCAAAAAGATTGACCGTTCAGTTCATGAGATACATGCTGGTAAAATAACGTACAAAATTTATCAAGTTTTTTCGCGAAACTTTCGCATTAAAAATTACACAGTTTGAGAATAATTTTTAACTTGATATTTGTGCATAGATTAAAAAAAAATTGACTCGATTTGTTGAGTCTCCGATATGATAAAAAAACATTAAATTTCAAACACGACACTCTTTTGACACCAATAATGAATATCAACCCCAATAGTTAAAAAACAAATTTATTTGCAATTAATTGCTGATAAATTATAATATTTGTCCTCCCTTATACTCCATTGATAAATTTTCTTGGGTCGAAGTATTGACTCTCCCTCTGCCTCTTCCTCTCTTTACCTCTTCCCCCGACCCCCTCTCTCCTCGTTCTCAATCCTTTACAGCCTCCTCGCCATATCTCCGTCGTTCTCTTGACAGCTTCCAAGTGGGCATAACACACCCTCATCGCCGAGAGAAACTCGTATCGAAGTCTCGCAGGCAAAAGCTTAATTTCACGCTACTTGAACGAGCTTGAAGAGTGTCTTGGTACTCTGATATTGAAAGTTGGAAGGGTGATCGTTGAACCCAGCAATATACATCGCGTTTTCATTATGGGCAAAACTTAAAAACAGATGACTCGACTAATTTTTTTTCATCAAAATAATTGTTAAGTTTTAAGATTAAATTAGTTAATTTCAAAAATTAGTCTGTACAACAATCAAGTCTGTTAGTTTTTTTGTTGTACTATTTTGAGCTTGTTGTTTACAGGAAAGAGCTAGAAAATTTTACGTTCAGTTACATGTGGAATGTAACCATTTAATTACATTCCACATGTAACTAAACGTACCACACTGTACCGCGATAACTAAAAGTCTATATTTTAATTCTTTTAGTTAATTCCAAATGAATTATTTTTATTCGATTCAAACGTGTATGTTTGATCCACCTCAATTGCCTTGTTTACTAATCCAACGCAATCATCGAATAAAATATTTATTTAAATAGAAAAAAAATTATTTGTAACCAACTAAAAGTTTGAGTAGGTCAAGGTTCAAATAAAATTTATTTCATTCAAGTAAATGTTCTCTCTTTTTCTGTCAACCCTCTTTTAGCCTGAGACCTTATCTGCTTTACAAGCCTCGAGAAGAGACTTTGAAACTTATTTTGTCTCACCTAACCTTCGTTGTTAAATCAATGTTGATACTTTATACAATATTTCAAATGGTTAACCTCCACAACGTCAAAGCCTCTTTTGCTTAAACACTTTATCTGTTTAACTTACCTCTCAACCAAAAGACTTAAAAACACCTGAGCTCAACAAATTTTCTTATACCCCGGACACTTTTTTGCCTTCGTTTACTTAACCCTGTCATGCATAGCGAACCCTACTTCCATATAGATGGATTTTTGTCCCTTTTTTTTCCCTGCTATCTCAGGCTTACGATATACATAAGAAGTGGGGATACTCGTAAACTTAACTAGAGACCTTCTCTCGTGTACTTTTGCATCACGTACTCGTCGTGGGAGCTTCATGGCTCGGAGCTACTTTTGAAAAAGTTACCTTTGGGATGACCATAGAGTCAAGGGGTTTCGAGCTACTACAGTCATGGCGACGGCAGCTTTTCACTGTACGACTCCTGGTACCTTTCAAGATGGCGAAGCCACTCGTGGCTCGTAAAACAGTCTCCAGAGGGTTCTCGTATTCAACCCCTCGGCCTCTCTCTCTTTCTTTCTCTTTCTTTCGCTCTTTTTCTTTCTCTCTCTCTTTCTCTTTCTTTTTCTCTTTCTCTCTCATTTCTTTGGAAACTCGGGTCACTATAACTATATATAATATATCCATGTATTTGTATCTTTGGGCATTTCATACATCACATACATATACCTCGAGCTGACAAAAAAGTTTTATGTACTATGCAAATACATAACGTCTCATATTGCTCATTATTTTCAAATACACCAAATGAAAAATAACTCATCATTTGGCCTACTTTTTTATACACCAAATGAAATCTTCGTTATCTTGACAATTTCCTTGTTTTCATCGTCGACTTTTTTTATCCAACGAAGAAAATTCTCAATGCAAATATAACCCCGAAGAAGCTACTTTTACGATCGACTCTTGTCACGTTCTTGTTAGGGCTTTGAAAAAATTAATAACTACGGATCAAGAATGCAGTCTGAGAGAAGAGAGAGAGAGAGGTCAGGGGGGGGGGGGGGAGTTGGTGATTCGAAGCTGGTGATTCCTTGGGTTCGAAGCTTTGCCCACCCTTATTGCAATGTGCCAAGACACACCGAGTCACAAAACACCCCCGTTCGTAACGAAAAGACACCCTTCGGGTTTTTCCGTTATTTTTTTTTTTTTCTTCGTCCCCTCGTCTCGGTAGACCCTCGGATTAGTAGTGGATCTTCGTCCGCGCGTTCTCTTGGCGTGGTACGCGAAGAGGAGCCACACGCATGTTATACGCGCACACACACCCAGTCCGGAGATTTATCGCTTTCCAGACGAGACGAGAAGACTTTTTTTTTTTTCGCGGCTTTGCATCAATTTGTCTACTTGCGTGTCTCACATTTCTCATCGAACATAATATCTTTACGTCGTTGGGATTTTGCAATGGAATTTTTGTTCGTGCAGTTTCTCTGAAAAAAATCATTAACTCGACCAAATCAGACTTATCGAGACGGTTTAAAATAACAGCTATAATAATAATAATAATAATAATAATAATAATAATAATAATAATAATAATAATAATTATTATTATTATTATTATTATTATTATTATTATTATTAATAATTTATGAGTGTAGAAAGCTCTCGATTCAATATTATATTGCCCTAAAAATTATCTTACAAAATGGGGCTAATTCTTATCAGACTTGTCCCATATTTTTCCCAGGGTAAAATTACTTTGGTGCGCTCGTTCGCACGTAACGTTTTTGTCCCCTTTGGGGTTCATGACTTCGTTGCAAAACTATATATCTTCAGCCATGCATCATTTGAGGGGTGCGTGTGTTGTGGCCTCGTGTGTATGCTCGAGTGCATCGTACAACAAGAGGAGGTGACATGAAGTACCTCACAGGGCAAAGGCGAGGGAGCATAGGCAAACTACCCTCTGCCTCTGTCTCTGTCTCTCTCTCTCTCTCTCTCTCTCCCTCTCTCCCTCTCTCTCTCTCTCTCTCTCTCTCTCTCTCTCTCTCTCTCTCTCTCTCTCTCTCTCTCTCTCTCTCTCTCTCTCTCTCTCTCTCTCTCTCTCTCTCTCTCTCTCTCTCTCTCTCCCTCTCCCCCCCCCTCTCTCTCTCTCTCTCTCTCTCTCTCTCTCTCTCTCTCTCCCTCTCTCTCTCTTTCTCTCTCTCTCTCTCTCTCTCTCTCTCTCTCTCTCTCTCTCTCTCTCTCTCTCTCTCTCTCTCTCTCTCTCTCTCTCTCTCTCTCTCTCTCTCTCTCTCTCTCTCTCTCTCTCTCTTTCTCTCACTCACCCCTCACCCCTGCCCCTCTTTCTCCCCCACCCTAAATAAGGGTGATCGCACGACGGACACACCTAGAGCGTTGAAGCGAGAAGCCACCCCTGCGTGTATTATATACAGTTCGCTAACACCAGAATTCTTGCTGCGGCAAATCATCCCCTCGTTGAAGACTTCTCGTATCCACCCACGCAAATATCGATGATCCAAGCCCAGAAAGGCATATAAAATTATGTTGAAGCACACTCGATACGCCCTTACAATTTTAGGCCATCGATATATATATATATATATATATATATATATTATATACAGCAAATTCTCGTACATTTCATGGTGAGAAAACCCCTTTCGCGTGCCGATGCACAACGAATGCGTGCTCAACCACGAAGGCACACCAAAAAGGATCCAACGAACGAGATAGAAAAAAACACGAAGTGACTTCTGTTATATTATAATTTTTCGTCGTAACGTTTATGATGAAATTCTGATGGGCTTTAAGAAATTTTGTATTGTGGCAGGTCCGTGACAATAACGAAAAATTTGAATCGATTTTTGTCGATTTTTTAAATTTTTATTTATTTATTTATCAAGTCACCTCTTTCCAGATCTTCCCTTGGACAAGAGACCCAAAATAGTACAGCAAAAAACTAAAAGCAAAAAACTAAACTAAAATTGTTGTACAGACAAATTTTGCACAAAACTTAAAACCTAAAAATTATTTTGGTCAAAAAAATTAGTCGAGTTATATATTTTTTTTAAATTTGTCCCCATAAGGAAAACGCGATGTATTGCCAAGTTTAACTTTTCCCCTTCGAAGTTTCGATATCACAGAGTGCCACGATGCTCTTGAAGCTTTCGTTCAACTAGCATAAAATTAATGCCTGCGAGCCTTCGATACGAGTTTCTCTCAGCAATGGGGGGGTGTGTATGCCCACTTGGAAGCTAAAATGCCAAGAAAACGAGACAGAGAGATAAGGCCAAGGGGATGAAAAGGATAGAGAGAGAGAGAAAAAAGTAAGACTAGGGAAGAGAAACTTCACTATTTTCAACCTCTCGAACCCCTCTCTGCATCTGGGGCTCGCGCTCGAGGTGGCAACGTCTGATTCAATTTCTCTCAACGTTCAGCTCAACGTTTTTCTCTCTTTATAGACTACTTTTTTTTTCTATTTTTTTTCGTCTCCCTTATTTTTAGTGCGATCCTGTAAAGTCTGCCAGGCTGCAGGAACTAACATTGAAGGACGTCTCGTTGGATATTTGTCTTTTTTTTTCCAATCTACGATGTGATAAAATACGACACGACGAAGGAATGAAATTCAATCAAGCTTGATATTCCTTCGAATGTGTCGACATCCAAGACCCTTTTTTCCTCGATATAATTATATGATAATATTCGTGCATTTTTTACGTGACGATAAGACGAATGAATGGATTCCCGATAAGGATTAAAAAGCTCTAAAATATCCAGTTTTTTTAATTTAATTTATTTGCAATTTAAACATCTTTTAATGCCTGAAGTATACTGTGAGTGGGATTTTTGTTAAAATTTAAACCCGATTCGTGATTCCATTTGAAATTATATTTGGATCGATTAAATTAAGAATGAAATTCAATCAAGCTTGATATTCCTTCGAATGTGTCGACGTCCAAGACCCTTTTTTCCTCGATATAATGATATGATAATATTCGTGAATTTTTAAAGTGACGATAAGACGAATGAATGGATTCCCGATAAGGATTAAAAAGCTCTAAAATATCCAATTTTTTTAATTTATTTTATTTGCAATTTAAACATCTTTTAGTGCCTGAAGTATACTGTGAGTGGGATTTTTGTTAAAATTTAAACCCGATTCGTGATTCCATTTGAAATTATATTTGGATCGATTAAATCGCAAATGTATTAATTTCGATATAATGGTCGTAACATTTTTTATCAAATCGTTTTTCTCGGTATAAAGTTAGAAGAGAAATTAATTTAGCACGCTGCTCATGCCAAGTGATTTTTTTTTTAGCAACAAAGTCCTCCGTTAGTTGCTCTCGACAGTTTTCACAGTAGGCAAATTTTTGTTCCATTTGTTAGCTCTATCAAGTCAAACTTTTCGTGTTACAACTTTTCGCAAGGGCGTAAAAATAAAAAGATAAATTAATGTTTTTTGGAGACCCTTTTGGGCTGTAATGGATCAAAGTTCCCAGTTGGATACCCGGATGGGTGGCGAGACATCATAGAGAATGACTGATTGAGGATTGAAGGAAATAGTTTCAACTCACCTCGCTCTGGTGTCCTCTGAGGTTGTAATTTGCCCGAAGTGGAAGTTCAGCAGCCCGAGTACGACAGTGCGAAGTTGTGAAGGTTACGCCGACGAGACCCCGGGCATTTCCAGTTGCCAGCCAACCCTCCTGATAGTAATTTGTACGGTTCAACTTCCATCCCTCATCCTGTTTCATGGCAACGTATCAGAAAATGAGAGTATGCAAATTATTACCAAAAAAAAAAAAATATATATATATATATATATATATATATATATATATACATATAATACCAAGCAACACTAAATTTCACATGTATCGTTTAATTTTTTATGAATAATTTTTCAAAATTACTGTATGGCAACTTTTACATCAATAGTAAATTGTGTGATTAATTTATATTGTATCTCTTGCATGCGACCAAGAGAACATGAAAAATATCAGGATATCATATTATGTATAAACTTTAAATGTGCTTTGAATAATATTATATTTTATATTCTGGAATAAGTTGATCAAATTCCAAAAGCTTGTATTAAATAATAATAAATTTTATGAATATTGTTCAATTTTTTATCGTTAAGTAAAAAAAATGCCTGTATGAGCAATTTGATATTATTATATATAGAGACTTATGCTATTCATTTTAAACATTTTTATTCTTTTGTACTTAAATTAATAATTCATAGTAGGTGAGACTTTTGCGAGCTGAAAAAAAATATTTTACATTTCAGACCAAGAACTGAAATAAAATATATTCATAATGTGCATGTCATTTTTTTTTTTTTTTACCGGAGACACTTTGTGAATTGAATTTTAGTGAAGTACAAAAAGGAGTGAGAGCTTTTCGTAAAACATTTCATTTATACGAAAGCCTTTTTGGCCAAAGCTACACATTCGAACCCCTCTTCCAAGTGGTACTAACCATATGTGTATATATATATATATATGTGTGTGTGACGAGTTGGCGAGCTTCCAGCGAATAGAGGGCATTTATCAGGCGAGAAAATCTACACGCTCTGATGATATTGAGAAAATCTCTCACATGTGACAAAGCGTTGTGAAAATAAAAAAAAAAACAAGTATTGTGAAATTATGTTCGTCATTCGCGAAATATTTAAAATTGTTTATTACCTTGAAATTAATTACTGGCGCGAGGAGATCATTCGGTAAATTTGATTGCATCGATAAACTTCCTTTTTAACTATAATAAATAAATACAAAAAATCGTGTGACTTTATTTCACCAAATTTGTACGACCTTCGTACACAAAAATATCAGGTATTTTTCGTATATTCAATCTCGTGATATTTCATGAAAATTTGCAAAATGTATAAATTTTTGGCTTTCTAATTTTTCGTGAATAAAAATTTTTCAATGCCTCAAAATTCATCCTGTTGTTTCGATTGCAATAATAAATGACAACTTTGAAAATTTAATTTGTAGAATTCAATTGCATGTTTGACACCCTTTCAACTCTCGAGTTTCCACGTGTTTCGCTACTTCATAAATTTTGCACGATCTCTGTATAGGACATAAAATTGTCCAGAATTGTTCGAATATTCTATCTCGTAATATTTCATAAAATTTTCACCACGTGTGAATTTTTTGCATGCTAAATTTTCGTCAATAACCTCTTGCATTTAAGGGTGTCTTTTTATTCAGAAGGGACGAAAAAAAAGTTATTCAAAATGTGAGCTTTTCTTTGTCAATAATTTCTATACGCGAATTCTCAACGCCTTTGGAGACTGCATAGAATAGTATCTTATTCTCCAAAGGATCTTTCCATACATTTTTGAATCTTTTTCTCACCCCTATATAGCTGCATATATATATATATGTAATTCCATCTTTGTAGCAAAAAGCATATTTCCCAGACGTTCATGGGGGTATACAAATTCATATCTTCAGCGACAAATATACAACAACACGAATGGCGACGAGACTGAATAATGTCTGTGAAAAGCTACGATGGTACTAAATACGCTGGAGAAGGACTCTCGGCGAGTGCCTGAGGGATGAGAGAGAAGGGTCTATAAGTCTCGCATTGTGATGCTTCCCGAGTGAAAAGTCCCTTTCTCAGTATTTCAATAGGAGCTCTCTATATATCGAACCCTTAAACTTAGAAAGGCTGAAAACTACCCCTAAATAATTCAAGCTACGTCCTTATGATTTTTTAAGCACAAAAAACATATACAATGCGATAAAGTCACAGTATAAAATAGTTCGAAGGGTTAAACAGTGAATGATGCAATTTATCTTCCGAATGTTTTCTCGAACAGTTTTCAAATCAGCGAATATTTTGCGAGGCAATTTTTTTTTTTCGAAAAAACTCAGATGCTTTTCGAGTTCTCCTAATTATTTTCTTTGTTTTGTGTTTATTTTTTTTTAAGGACACGAACGTGTTCAATGCTCGCGAACTCGAGAGAGAAGTGAGAATTTTGTATATATGAGCGTAGGGACGTCACAGGTGGCGTAGAGAGTGACTTCATTCTATAAAGGGTTGAAAACCCTCTTGTTCGTATTTTCATCCCTCTCTCTTTCTATATATATATTTCCTTGCTACGACAGTACACGTGAATATAGGGGTTATTAAACGAGAGAGAGGTCTCGCGAACCTTTACAAAAATATATACGCCCCCGCAGGCGAAATAAACCTTGTGTGTAAGGGGATGGATGCAACCCCTTGTCGTGCACATCGGAATTCCGGAGCTTTTTTTTGCTTATTTTGAATGATGAAATTTATCTTTCGAATGATTTCTCGAACAGTTTCCAAATCAGCGAATATTTTGCGAGGCAATTTTTTTTTTTCGAAAATACTCAGATGCTTTTCGAGTTCTCCTAATTATTTTCTTTGTTTTGTGTTTATTTTTTTTTAAGGACACGAACGTGTTCAATGCTCTCGAGAGAGAAATGAGAATTTTGTATGTATGAGCGTGGAGACGTCACACAGGTGGGGTACAGAGTGACTTCATTCTATAAAGGGTTGAAAACCCTCTTGTTCGTATTTTCATCCCTCTCTCTTTCTATATATATATATTTCCTTGTTACGACAGTACGCGTAAATATAGGGGTTATTAAACGAGAGAGAGGTCTCGCGAACCTTTACAAAAATATATACGCCCCCGCAGGCGAAATAAACCTTGTGTGTAAGGGGATGGATGCAACCCCCTGTCGTGCACATCGGAACTCGGGAGTTTTTTTTTGCTTATTTTATTGTCTAAATATGATGGAAAATATTTGACGATAATTACATATCACGAGAGCCCCTAAAAAATCAAACATCCCTTAAAAATACTAATTGAAAAAAGTACGATATTTTTTTTTCTTTTCAAATTATAATATGTAAATTGTGATTATAATATTGGCATAAGATTTTTTCATTGAAAAATATTTTATCTTCCGTAGATAATAAATCGGAAAATTGATAGCAACCCATCACTCGAAGGGTTGGTAATTAATGTTTTAGTCGTCGTTACGTGGGAGTCCCAGCACGACAAAGCTTGTTCAAATGAAAAAAAAAAAACAAATACATGTATATATATATTGAATCAGGAAGTAATTGAAAGTGAAGGAAATGTTCAACCCCTTCGTTGAATTTCTCGCATTTGACCAGAACAACCCCCGCTGGCTTTTGCTCCAATTAGCCATGATTCTCCCTCGGACAAAAATCCCATTTGAGTATCATCCCTCGACTTGTATTTATGTATGTACCACACCCTCCCATCGGATATCGGTTATACAACCCCCTGTGGACAATAACAGCCCTTTATAGATATTTCTCTTTGGCACGATTGAGACGACATGAGAAAAATATACCTACATTTATTTTTTCCTCAGAGTTAAATCGTATACTTTACGATCCTTCCTTCGTACGCATTAATCTCATTTTCAAAGTAATCGCCATTGCGAAAGATCGTTTTCTCGAATTACGATCCAATAAAGCTTTCTATGTTTTTTTTTGCCAGTCACGAAGAAAAATAGTGAATTATTGTACTGGACGATGATGAGTAAATTTGCTCTCACAACGTCTCGAAGCTCTGACCGATTGAAAATGGCCATTTAATCTCGTTTACGATCTTTTTTATAGCGTTATATATATATATATATATATATATATATATATATATATATATGTGTGTCGAGAGGCGTGATAGCGTCTCTGACAAAGTACATTTACCAACTGATCAAGACAACTAGAAAAATGATGGATTTGATTTGAAACAATTTTATATTGGTTAAAAAAGATTTATTAGTACAGAAATTGCACAGATTGCTGTTTCCAAGCATTTTTTTTCTCAAAATAAAAATGAGAGAATATTTCACGCCAAGCTTTTTTCCCCCTACTCAAGATCTCTTTTATCTGTGCTTAAACGTGCAAGGACCTTTTAATTTTTTTTTCACGACTCGTAAATTAAACCTTTTTGGGAGAAAAAAAAAGACACGAATTCACGTTTTACTTTCTCGAATTGGGCAAAAACGTTTCATCGGTTTTTCTTCGTACCTTTTACCGGACTTTTTCCCAGCATCTCTGTACGGCTAAAAAAAGTTACCACTTTGCTGCTCGCCCTCTCTCTCTCTCTCTCTCTCTCTCTCTCTCGATCTTTCTCTTTCTCTCTCGCTGTATATAAATTCGTGACGGAAGTCGAAGAGAACCGGCAGGGCTTTTACCGGCTTCGAAACGGAACGCGTTCTCGTGCGTGTTTGTCTTTCGCGTATATAAGGGTGAGTTTGTCTTTCGCGTATAAGGGTGAGTTTGGCTTCTATGTGTACATATATCAAAGCTTTTCTCGCGGAGAGATCAGAACGGAGAGTGGATGAAAGTGCTCGTCTCGAACTCGAAATCGCCACTTTTTGCTTGCAACACCTATACATGTATATATAATTGCGTATGGGGTTCCCCATCTCAACTTGACCAGCATCTGGCCCTGAAGTGTTCAAATTTATTTCATTATTTTTTATATGGTCCACCCTGATGAGTAGAGTGTACGTAATTAATTACAGATTTTTTTTAGCATTTTTTACAAGATTAAAAAAAAATTCAAAAATTTTAATTTTAAATTTTAACTTTTTTTTTTATATTTGAATATTTCATATTTTATAAATTATTAACCGCAGTGGAAAAAAATCATCAGCTCCAATTTAGTCGTCTTGAAGTGTAGTTTGATGTGAAAAACAACCAAATTTAATGTTTTTTCCAACTTAAAAAAAAAACATAAAATCGACATAAATTGATACAATTTTTTATTCTTAGACAAAAATTAGAAATTTGATGTAAAAAGAATGAATGTTGTTAGCAATGAACGAAGAAAATTGTGTTTGCCATATTTTCAGAAATTTCAGTCTTGTCTTTAATTTCCAATCCAATATCAGACCCAATAAATTGTCTTGAGTAAAAAGGGACCTCGATTCTCTACCGAAAACCAAAAAAAATATTTTTAAACGCCACTTTATTTAATTCGAGAATTTATTTAAATTGAAGGAAATATTCTTTTCATTGCCTACAACCGCAACGACTCTTAAATAACAGGAGAACAATTGGACATGGAATGGCTCGTATATAAATTCATATATCTATATATATACATATATATATATAAACTCATCAATCTATATATATAAATATATATAAATTCATATATCTATATATATAAATTCATATATATATATACAGACATGGCATGTCTATAGAGTCGTTCCGACATATATATAGTGACTCTCGATTCCGCCGAGGGAGCTTTTCTGGCGTCGGAGATGGTTATGTGCGCCGGCTACAAGTAGTAGGCCCTAGGAACAAAAGCTCTCTCGGCAATGGCTTAACGTAAGAACAATGGCCGTTTGTCTCGCTTAAATCTCAAAAGGAATCGAGATCTCCTCCTCCCCCTCCCTCCTTTTCCGGACGCGATTCATCCACATATTTGATAGTCAACCCAACGTTTTTTTTTTTTTTTTGTTTCTTCCCTGCGATCAACCCACACGTATATGCAGAAGAGGCCTCACGTTCGAGCACTCTTTCTTTCATGCACAAGGGAACCACAAATTTCCGACCCTGCTGATTTTTTTTAAAACGCCACTCTGAGCGTGCGACGATGACTCTGCTTTTTTTCCTTACTGGGATTTTTCTGTAGTACGTCAGTCAGTTGTTTTGTGACCTAGTCTCTCTCTCTCTCTCTCTCTCTCTCTCTCTCTCTCTCTCTCTCTCTCTCTCTCTCTCTCTCTCTCTCTCTCTCTCTCCCTCTCTCTCTCTCTCTCTCTCTCTCTCTCTCTCTCTCTCTCTCTCTCTCTCTCTCTCTCTCTCTCTTCTCTCTCTCTCCCTCCCTCCCTCACTCTCTCTGACGTGTGATAGGTCATGATGAGTTTGCATTTATAAAAGCGAATGAGGGGAAAGAGAGAACTTCGAAAAAGATATGTGAAAAAATGGCCAGTTTGTTCGGCGTTGTTGAAATTTTGCCCGAGAGATGGGCCGGCAGTGACTTTTTATGATAAATATGATAGGATGCTTGAGGGGCAAATAATTAATTGAAAAATGAGTGTAAAGATGAAATTACAAAAAAAAATCCGAAGTTTATTAAATTTTGATTTGCTGATGGATACAAATTTATTATTTTATCCTTTTAACGCCATTTAGTCTCAAAAGATTGTTTTTTATTTTATTTTACAAATAAAATTGACTCGTTATTGACAACAATTATTTTTATTTTGTGACGCTTTGTGCTTTGAAAAAACGTATTGTGTTGGGATTTTATTGATACATTTCTCCCCTTTTAACGCCCATTTGTCTGAAAAAATTGTCCTCAATTTTACTTGAAAAGAAAATCGAATCGTTTTGGCTGATAACGATTTTTTTTTTTTTTTTTTTTTTTTTCTTTCGTTGAATCTATATAATTCCGAGAGCTTTTCATATCAGTGAGAAACAGGAAGCTGTCTCTGAATGGTTGATGTGCAAGGAAAAAGTATTATGCTTGGCTGATCAAAATGGAACCGTGGCGAGTAGTCCGAAGAGAGATGCAAATTAAATTTCGTCCGCCTGCATGAATGTAAAAGAATTATTTAAACGAAGAAGGAAAAAATGAAAATTTAACCACAGAGATGGTTAAGCCGTAAATTTGTACTAATTACCCGCTGAAGGGGGTTAGGCGAGCCATTTTGGTCTCCGAGATGGAAGTCGAGCGCGAAAATTCGCGACGCTGTCTCTGATGCTGTTAATGACAGTAATTTGTTTCCAACAGAAGATAGGATGTAGATATTATATATATATATTGTATGCATAATATCTACATCATATCTTAGATATGATATATATATATATATGACTAAACACGTACAACTTGACCCATTTGCTCTCATTTAATTTCCAAATCTAACAATGAAATTTTGTTACAGGTTGCAGCCTCTAAAATGAAAATTAAGACGTTAGGCAATTAGGTCAATGAGATTCCTAATATTCTACCCTTTTCTACAATTTTATTAACGTTTTATGTCATCTGTATTTAGATCTTAATTTAATTTGCGGTCAATTAATGTTTGTTTGGGTTTGGATGTCTCTTTTTATTCAAATCAAATCGAAATTTCGTCAAGCTCTTTTTTTGTTTAACTTGAATGAATATTTTCAGTAAAATAAAGCAAAATTCCTCAACCAAATTATTCCCAAATTAAATTCATTTTACGTACCAAAAGCCTCATAATCAACGGAAGCTCAAATATTTCACTTTAATATTAATATTAATGAAAAAAGAATTCTCAAATAAAAATTTCTTCCGGTTGTATAAATTTCTCCCTTAATACGACCCCAATATTTCCATAAATTACAATTTTACTCGTAAATCGATTTCCACTTAAAAATGACCATATATTTCCATTAAAAAATGAGTAAATTTGTTCAATCACCCATTCACAAATAAAATGCCTCTAAATCGTTTACTTTGACCATTCTTCATAATTAATTGGGGATGAAATTTTTCATTCAAATGAATATTAATGAATGAACAAAAAGTCCTGATGAAAATTTTCTCTCAATACTACGAATTTCTCCCTCAATTTATTCCCAATATCTCGCAAGCCAATGCAATCGTTGTACGAGCTTTGGCCTCACTTTTACGATGCCTGAGGGTGAGTTTGTGGTTTACTCGAATATTTGTAGGAAAATATCGAGCGTGTACATAATTGCCAGGAGTTATCGAAGCTTCATCAGACTCTCTGCTATGCCACACGCAACACTGATAGTTGAGTTAGGGTGGTTGGTTGGGGTGGTTGGGGGGGGGGGGTGGATGATAAAATTTCATCCCCATCCTGTTCTCTTGGCTCTCGCCAAAGTTCCGTTTTCGCGAGAAGGCACGTGGAAAATGGCGAGAGAGAGAGAGCGAGAGAGAGAGAGAGAGAGAGAGAGAGAGAGAGAGAGGAGAGCCAACGCTGTAGAAACTCTTGCGGGCTTCCAATTTTTAGGCAAGAACGCTCGAGGGCAAATACGAGGGTGAAACACGCGCCAGGCACTCTCAGCGACTCTTCTCTTCATACTCTTGTGCTCCCTTTTGCTTTTTCTCCCTTTCTCTTCCCTGCTTTAGCACCCTTATTTCATACTATTCACTCCTCTCGCAGACGACTCTACGGCAAGCTCTTCAGTCCTCCCTTGCTTTTTTCTCTTCTCACTGTCAGCCACGTACACGCAAAAAATTTATACGGGGCTTCATCTCTATAGGAATATTGCCCCTCGCGTTTTTCAACTCATCACATTGCGAGAGACGTACAAAACGTCTCCATATAATTACGGTGTGACTTTTGCGAGGGGAAATTCCTCTTTTTATTTTTTATTTTTGTTTGTATGACGTACATAGTCATACACTCTCATTTATAGGGGGTGTACCGAAAAACGTGAGAGATCAAAATTTTATTTCATTTTTTCACGATTTTTATTAAGCGTGAAAAATCGACATGAATTATTTGATATAAAATAGTCTGCTTTCCCTCTCGTTTTTTTTTCGTAAACTTAAATATTGGCTCTCGCGTTTTTCAACTCATCACATTGTGAGAGACATACAAAACGTCTCCACATAATTACGGTGTGACTTTTGCGAGGGAAAATTCCTCTTTTTATTTTTTATTTTTGTTTGTATGACGTACATAGTCATACACTCTCATTTATAGGGGGTGTACCGAAAAACGTGAGAGATCAAAATTTTATTTCATTTTTTCACGATTTTTATTAAGCGTGAAAAATCGACATGAATTATTTGATATAAAATAGTCTGCTTTCCCTCTCGTTTTTTTTTCGTAAACTTAAATATTGGCCCTCGCGTTTTTCAACTCATCACATTGCGAGAGACATACAAAACGTCTCCATGTAATTACGGTGTGACTTTTGCGACGGGAAATTCCTCTTTTTATTTTTTATTTTTGTTTGTATGACGTACATAGTCATACACTCTCATTTATAGGGGGTGTACCGAAAAACGTGAGAGATCAAAATTTTATTTCATTTTTTCACGATTTTTATTAAGCGTGAAAAATCGACATGAATTATTTGATATAAAATAGTCTGCTTTCCCTCTCGTTTTTTTTTCGTAAACTTAAATATTGGCTCTCGCGTTTTTCAACTCATCACATTGTGAGAGACATACAAAACGTCTCCACATAATTACGGTGTGACTTTTGCGAGGGGAAATTCCTCTTTTTATTTTTTATTTTTGTTTGTATGACGTACATAGTCATACACTCTCATTTATAGGGGGTGTAGCGAAAAACGTGAGAGATCAAAATTTTATTTCATTTTTTCACGATTTTTATTAAGCGTGAAAAATCGACATGAATTATTTGATATAAAATAGTCTGCTTTCCCTCTCGTTTTTTTTTCGTAAACTTAAATATTGGCTCTCGCGTTTTTCAACTCATCACATTGTGAGAGACATACAAAACGTCTCCACATAATTACGGTGTGACTTTTGCGAGGGAAAATTCCTCTTTTTATTTTTTATTTTTGTTTGTTTGTATTTTGTTTGTTTGAGTCATTCACTCTCATTTATAGAGGGTGTACCGAAAAACGTGAGAGATCAAAATTTTATTTCATTTTGTCACGATTTTTATTAAGCATGAAAAATCGATATGAATCATTTAATATAAAATAGTCTGCTTTCCCTCTCGTTTTTTTTTCGTAAACTTAAATATTGGCCCTCGCGTTTTTCAACTCATCACATTGCGAGAGACATTGAAAACGTCTCCACATAATTACGGTGTGACTTTTGCGAGGGAAAATTCCTCTTTTTATTTTTTATTTTTGTTTGTTTGTATTTTGTTTGTTTGAGTCATTCACTCTCATTTATAGAGGGTGTACCGAAAAACGTGAGAGATCAAAATTTAATTTCATTTTTTCACGATTTTTATTAAGCAAGAAAAATCGACATGAATAATTTAATATAAAATAGTCTGCTTTCCCTCTCTTTTTTTTTTCGTAAACTTTTTTTTCCTGCATACTTTATAAAGGGTATCCATTTTTTTTTAAATTTCAGAATGCACGAAAAATTGAGATGAAAAGTTTAACGTAATGTGGTAATAAACGTAATTTTTCAGATTTTTTTCATACCAAATTTCCTAGAGGGTGTATCGAAGATCATTATTTTTCTCATTTATTGGCAATTTTTTATTGCCAATTGAAAAAATGCGATGCATTATCCAGAAAATTATCGAATTTGCAAATTAACCAAATAAATTTTTATTAATTTCCATAAATTTCAATTAAATCAAATAACTATTTATTTATTACAATTTTTTTTATCTAGTTACTTTTCCAATGTTTACGGACAAGAATATTAAAAAAAAAATCCTCGTCTTTATTCTATTCAATTTCATCGTATTGATTTTTTTATCATTTCATTTCACGCGTTTTTACCTTTGATTTGGATATACTATAGGAAGTCAACTCTTTTGCTCGACGACGTACGTAGACGACGACGTGAGAATAGATATTCTTTTCTTTTGCAGTATATGAGCGACGTATTCAATTTTTATCCGAACAATAGAGCTGCCCTAGTGCACGGTACACTAGAATGACTATATATATATATATATATATATATAATCCGAGCAATACATATATATATATATATATATATATATATATATATATATATATATATAATCCGAGAAATATATATATACATATATATATATATATATATATGTACATATTGCTCGCATACACCGCATACAATATGAATACGAAGAAACTCTCAACTGTTCGTGCATCGAGAACGAAGGAGAGTTACGGTTTTCAATAATGACGCTATCGATTGACGCTGAGATCCCTATAATGGGGGAGGCGCGTGTGTTATACGCGTACAATCGCCCCAGAGTTTCCTTAGAGTCTGTATATATGGACAATACAGCTTGATATATACAAGTATATCTGGCCCATTTCATTCCAAATCAATCATCTTTCATCCGTCGCCATTTTTCATTCGACCCTTAAATTTTTATATCGTTCACCCAAGATGAGTGTGATCATTTTTTTTTAAAGATTTTTCAACCCCAAGCAGTCAGCGTACGTGAAGTAAATAAATTCAAAGTTTTCGAATTTTCGAAATTTTTATCGATAAAAATATATGAGGCCAAATTAATCATCCTGAATGTATTTCAAAAAAAAAATATATGAGGATAAATTAATCATCTTCAAGTTTACTCTGTTGGTAGATGGATTAAAAATCATTTTTATTGAAATCATTTTTTTTTTAATTGAGTAAAAAATGGATTTTTAAAAATATGGGCATTTTTTTTTCCTTCATCAAAATCTACAAAGAGAGAAATGAATAATTTGAGCCTTGGTAGAATGGTAACTGCCTTGATTTTCGAGTTCTTTAGTGAGAAGGAATGCCCCATATATAGGGAGAATTGGGAAACAGACCGGATGCGGAAGCTTTGGTATTACTTCGCGGGCACGTACAAAAGTCTTATCTCGTCACGATATGGTATATATATATATATATATATATATATATATATATATATATAAGTATATATATACACATATGTATACATTTATCTATACATAATATACTACGTGGACAAAGTAATGAAATCCTTCGTCCTTTGTAGAAAAATATTTACTTGCCAGGATTCAAGACAGGTCAAACACGTGCTGAATAAATTGTATTATCTTGAACTTTATTTGAACCGATGAAATCGTTGGAAATACAAAAGTATTTATTTCATCGAAAAAAATGGAATCGGCGATTGAAAGGATAATGAAGAATTAAAAAATTCTTCGCTTTCAAATGAGGAAAATTTTTTTTGCTAAATTTATACAAAGATGCACAAAAATTTCCGTTTTCGA